>JAGXOD010000021.1:4160000-4225000 GCA_020368025.1 Brachyhypopomus occidentalis | reverse complement strand
GTTAACAATCTTATAAATCTTTACACGGAATTTATAAAAAGGCTTTTTATGTGTTATGAATGTTTATGACGTCGTTAAGCTGGGACACATTTTATCCAAAACGTTGGTTGATTTTCCAGGTGAGAAATCCAGGAGAATCTATGCAGAATTAATCACACCCTTCATTAAAAATGTTCAAGAAAACATGTATAAACAGTTTATGTGAACCTGTATTCCAGATTTGCTTTTTCCCTGGAACTATACCTGGGTGTTTTCTACCATTCATCATCAGAGGGCAAGTCAAAGAAATGTCAGAGCAAAAGAGACAGATTCAAATACGGCAGATGACGCTCAGAAAATAGATGTATCAAACATTCTCTTAACTACTGTTAAGGCAGGAATGTCCTCCAACAATTCCAGGGTGGGGATAGAGTGTGTACTCACATCCTGAGGCAGATGTGCAGGACAGGGCAGCTGCAGAGTAGGTTTCGTGTTTAAGATAATTATGCGATGTCTTGCAGTAGGATCCCACCGAGTGCAACAACATGGCTATTTGTTCTGCTCTTAGGGGAACAATTTGGTCTCGAGCTGCTAAGTCCCATTCTCATTGTTAGAAACAGCAGACAACAGTCAAAGAGGTGGTTCCTCAGCCATGTACTGGAAACATTCCTGTGTCATTGATTTATGTTACTGTAAGTGTTACTGTAAGTGTATTTTTCATGCTCATATTTGCTTTTATTTGTGTTTACTAAAGCACTGAAATATGAATGAAAAATATGTACATTTGAATTAAATACATGAACTTTCACAAACACATATAGGTGCATGCTAGGAATATCAGCCATTAGTCATTAGGCATGAATCAGTCAGATAACACTGTAATGAGTATGCAGGTATAACCATTTAAATAAATATATGTACAATTTTATACACAAGAGACCTTTCTCTGTCCGTTTGTTCTCTCTCTCTCTCACACACACACACTGGAGGGTACAGTGATTAATTCCACAAATAAAAATGGATTCAGAGTCAAAGAGAGCAAAATTTGATAAAGCTTAAATGACAAGCGCACATTTATAGTTATATCAGTAAGAAGCAGAGTGTCTTCTTTGTTTTTAATAAATGCAGTGCTGATGCAAATAAGTTTCTCTCACTCTCTCTCTCTCTCACACACACACACACACACACAGCCTCTGAAACAGTATATCTATGTTTAAATTCTCACACACTTTCGTCGATCACACTTTCCTTTCCGCGGCTCTGTTTAAATCCTACAGCGGAGTGGGAGAGTGATGTCAGCAACACCCCAATGTTGACACGCTCAACATGTCCTGTCTTTCATCTTTTTATCTAGGGAGGCTGAGGGAGACGTAGCTGTATGTAAGACTTACAAAATGGCAGCAATGCACGCAACCTTTGGCTTTTATTGTACTGGGGTTGGATTTGCTTTGATGCACAGTAGACTGTGTTTACATACTGCAGCATGGCATTTGTGAATGTCTGCACCTTTGTAGTGTGTGTGTGTTGGTGTGAGTGTGTGTGAGTGTAAAGAACGAAAGATTAGGTTTCGAGTAATTGTGCACTGTGTAACTGCCTTCACGGTGCAATATGGTGTCCATCTGTTTGCCTTTGTGCTGCACATGTGCCCTCTGCAATAAAGCTTGATGGTGTTTCCAGTAACGGATCTCAGGGTGCAGCCCTCACACCGCTGGGAACGAGATCGTGTTCCACAGCCTAATGGACGACTAGAGCTACAGTGAAGCTAAGATCACACGTCTCTGTGTTTCTGTCTCTCTCCCTTCTCTCTCTCCCTTCTCTCTCTCCTTTCTCTGGGTCACACAAAGCCTCCTTTCAGCAATGACATCACCACACTGCAGCCGAGGTCTCACATCTCCCGCATCACCAGGCTTCCTTTGCACAGCTCCAACCAATCAGAGCTCTAATAGCACCAACCAAACCAAAGCAGTGGTAACGATGACTTCACCTGAACAATCACAGAGGTCAACACACACACACACACACACACACACATCATGACATTTACTTGTATTGGTTGCTTCTAACACAATGTGGTGTGTGCCCCACCACAACACTAACACATTCGTATGTATATGTTGCACAGCAGTGAAGCACAACATCATGATGGCATAACACATTAGGATTACACATTAACAAATCATTAGGTTGTGTAGAATAATATTGCAAGAAATTAGGTTCTTTCATTGGACAAAATGTAAATGTTGATGCAGTCATTTGAGCCTGTATGTTGGCGTTTACATTTAAAGGGAAATGTGCTTTTAGTCTAAATATATTTAAAAAAACTTTACCAGCTTTGGTAAAGAAGACGTTTTTTTTGGATTATAATGCACCAATACTTCTACAACGCATACGTGCAGCTGTGGCCCCATTATGATGGAGTATGAGAATTTATGACACAAAGTGCTGACTGTTTTCTTTTCTTTTTTTAACTACGTGCTACCCTACAGATGTCTGAGTCAGCATGTTCACACACACACACACACACACACACTGTCTTTTGCCTCAGTTTTGGCATACTAGAAATTGCTCTCGGACTTGTATAAGAACAGACATTTTACCTCCCAATAATAATACAAAAAACTGTCAACACCTGATAATGTGCTAATTTATGGCCCTTTATATTTAAAGTGCATTTTTATATATACGAGGAAAGAATTTTTCTAAATATCTGGACACAGAGACAATCAGCTCAACCAAGCTTTATTTACATACACATCATTTCTTATACAAACTAGATTACAACTCAAAATGGAGTACACAGGAGAAAATACCCACTAACACCAAGAACAGAAGAGCCATTATTCCAGGGTGGAGAGGTTGGGGGACGAAGATAACGTGTGGGACATGGGACGAGATCTGAAGACGGAGAAGAGAGATGACAAGGTTCTCGTATCGCTGCTTCTTAACATGGGTGTGCACGACCACTTATGGGGAGCTGTGCTGAAAGAACGAGTCAGGGAAGTTATCGAGGTTGTCCACATGTGATCTGGGTTTCATTTTCCCAAACATTCATTCATTCATTCATTCATTATCTGTACCGCTTATTCCCGCTAGTCGGGGTCACGGGGGGCTGGAGCCAATCCCAGCATCTCCGGGCGAAGGCAGGGTACACCATGGGCAGTTCGCCAGTCCACCACATGGCCAACACACACACACACACACACACACCTACGGGCAATCTAGAGTGACCAATCAACCTATGATGCATGTCTTTGGACTGTGGGAGGAAACCGGAGTACCCGGAGAAAACCCACGCAGGCACAGGGAGAACATGCAAACTCCACACAGAGCAGCCCAGACCGAGAATCGAACCCAGACCGCCTTGCTGTGAGGCGACAGTGCTAACCACCACACCACCATGCCGCCCCTTTCCCCAAACATAAAAAGAAAAATCAGAAACACATACATACAGAAAACAGACCATTAAACACAGATCCATTATTTTGGCCATATGGTGGGAGATCCTAAGTGCTGCTGATCTCTGTGGAGGATCTAACAAATAATATTTTAGTTGTCGTGCTTTTTGAGATTCTTCTGTGGGTTTGGCCGTATTTCATGAGGCCATTATGCTGTTTTTTTGAGTGTATGTGTGTGTAGGAAAAATATAAAAAGGGCAGCATGGGTATGATGGGAGAACGATGTAGCCCTCATGGCACTGGTGAGTGGCCTGTCATGGTTACCCTGGCCAGTACTACCATGGTAACAGTACTACCATGGTAACAGTACTTCCACAGTTAACAGTACTGCCATGGTAACAGTACTACCACAATTAACAGTACTGCTGCAGTTACAGTGCTACCATAGTTACACTGGCCAGTACTACCACAGTAACAGTACTACCATGGTTACAGTACTACCATAGTTACACTGCCTTTGGCCTCCTGACTGTGTTCTTACAGGCTTGTGTGGCTTCAAAGCAATGAATGAAAAATGCTCTTGGAATATTTTACAATCTGGGTATACAATCCATGAGTATTTCAAAGTCTTCATCACAGCTAAACCCACACCTTTCTCATCAATACATCAAACTTCATAATTCACTGGTACTGTGTCATCACAACATTACATGACTTGAAGCAGGATGTATACATATATATGCATTTCACACAATGCATATGCACAGTTACATGCATGCATACGAGGATGGAGGTGGTGCAGGGTAACTCCTTCTCAGGGAGAGACGCACAACACTGAGGGACTCTGGGAGTTCCTGATTTTACTCAATAGTGACAACAGCTGGGTTTCCTGAAACAAACGAAACAAAAACATCGTGATGGAAACCCCGCCCTCCTGCCCCGCCCCCTGTAACAACATTCTCATCTGTTGCTCGTTTCCTGTACTTGTCTAAGACGTTTGTTGCTTTTGTATACATTTGTACACATACCCCATCGTTTTTTCTTTTGCAAAGACACTGTGTACAACCAGGTTGCAGTTAAATCTAGATGCAGGTCTTAATGTTGCCATATGACCCTTTCACCCCAAAGCCATGGAGATATAGTCTGCAAACAGGAACAGGTAGTCCCTAAATTTAACTGCGTATTTACTCTTGATTTTGGCTACCAGCATCTCCTCTATGTTCAAGTAATTTGGCAAATATACAAAACGTAGCTTATTGTATTTGCTCAGTAAAGATGGCTTCCAGAAGGAAGGCCTACCCACCACAGAATGCTGCCATATGCTAATTCCTAATGCTAATTTTTTATGCTATGCCCTTTGAGCCTATGTGTACACACATGGCGTCAAGAGAGGACAAGGCTCAACACTGATTACGTAGCACCAGTATGGCATGGAAATGTTCACAACGCATGTACATGTGTTTACGTATTCATTCATTTGGCTACATTTATATGCCAAAGTCCCCACGTTGCTTTGCTGGCTAATTAAGCAATCACCAGCTCAGCCCTCGTGTAGGGGCATTCAGAAGAGAACCAGAACCTCTCACCTTTTCTTCTTCTTTTGTTTTAATAGTTACATACAGTACACACAACAAAAGTAATTTCTCCTATTATACTGCGCTACAATAAGGTATTACTTCAGTACTGATATTAGGCTACCACTTCAGACTGAAACTGTTTATGCTGCTAACAAAACACAAGACGTAGGCAGAACGTTAAGCTCACCAAGTCAACACATTCATCCACCTGAGTGTTACTCTGGAGTTCGCAAGGTGGCATTGGCATAAAGATCAATGTGTTTCCATCCTTGTTCTCATCCTCTTTTTTAATCACTTAATCAGTAATAATTATTGTACGGGATGCCTAAACATCACCAGGTGTTTAAAAAAGCAAAAACATAGCAGAAATTCTTAAATATAACTGAAGGACCAATTCTAGACACGAAATACTTTTTCAAAATTCTTTCTTGATTCATTACCTTTAGCCTAATCTAAAATTTGTGAGTTCAAGATGGGTTTGATTCAAATGGTTCTGATTTCAATGATTTTCTTTCAGGTTGCATAATAGGGAAATGATTCATTGATTTGAGTCATCTTATTTGTCTCAGGGCATCTGGAAGCTGGTAGGTGCTCCTGTGACAGCCGTTGCAGTCTTTTATGGTGGTGCGTTAACTGGACTCAAGGTAAAAGATTCTTCAAAGTTGTAGTCTGTAAACAGATCCAGTGCTTGCTGCTGACGGTAGCATTGGCAACAGATGGCGTGAGTCTGTGTTGGATGGAATTTTGATCGCATGGGTTTTTTTTGCCCTGCAGTTCTGAGTCTGGATAAAAAAGAAGGAGAAGAGACATCAGTTAGACACACTCTGCATAGCATCAGTTAATGTCAGTTAGACACACTCTGCATAGCATCAGTTAATGTCAGTTAGACACACTCTGCATAGCATCAGCTAATGTCAGTTAGACACACTCTGCATAGCATCAGCTAATGTCAGTTAGACACACTCTGCATAGCATCAGCTAATGTCAGTTAGACACACTCTGCATAGCATCAGTTAATGTCAGTTAGACACACTCTGCATAGCATCAGTTAATGTCAGTTAGACACACTCTGCATAGCATCAGTTAATGTCAGTTAGACACACTCTGCATAGTATCAGTTAATGTCAGACACACTCTGCATAGCATCAGCTAATGTCAGTTAGACACACACTCTGCATAGCATCAGCTAATGTCAGTTAGACACACTGTCAGTTAGACACACTCTGCATAGCATCAGCTAATGTCAGTTAGACACACTCTGCATAGCATCAGCTAATGTCAGTTAGACACACTCTGCATAACATCAGCTAATGTCAGTTAGACACACTCTGCATAGCATCAGCTAATGTCAGTTAGACACACTCTGCATAGCATCAGCTAATGTCAGTTAGACACACTCTGCATAGCATCAGCTAATGTCAGTTAGACACACTCTCAGCATAGCATCTGCATAGCATCAGCTAATGTCAGTTAGACACACTCTGCATAGCATCAGCTAATGTAAGACACACTCTGCATAGTCAGCTAATGTCAGTTAGACACACTCTGCATAGCATCAGCTAATGTCAGTTAGACACACTCTGCATAGCATCAGCTAATGTCAGTTAGACACACTCTGCATAGCATCAGCTAATGTCAGTTAGACACACTCTGCATAGCATCAGCTAATGTCAGTTAGACACACTCTGCATAGCATCAGCTAATGTCAGTTAGACACACTCTGCATAGCATCAGTTAATGTCAGTTAGACACACTCTGCATAGCATCAGCTAATGTCAGTTAGACACACTCTGCATAGCATCAGTTAATGTCAGTTAGACACACTCTGCATAGCATCAGTTAATGTCACACTCTGCATAGTATCAGTTAATGTCAGTTAGACACACTGCATAGCATCAGTTAATGTCAGTTAGACACACTCTGCATAGCATCAGCTAATGTCAGTTAGACACACTCTGCATAGCATCATAATGTCAGTTAGACACACTCTGCATAGCATCAGTTAATGTCAGTTAGACACACTCTGCATAGCATCAGCTAATGTCAGTTAGACACACTCTGCATAGCATCAGTTAATGTCAGTTAGACACACTCTGCATAGCATCAGCTAATGTCATAGTTCAGAATGTCACACACTCTGCATAGCATCAGCATAGCATCAGTTAATGTCAGTTAGACACACTCTGCATAGTCAGTTAATGACACACTCTGCATAGCATCAGCTAATGTCAGTTAGACACACTCTGCATAGCATCAGCTAATGTCAGTTAGACACACTCTGCATAGCATCAGCTAATGTCAGTTAGACACACTCTGCATAGCATCAGTTAATGTCAGTTAGACACACTCTGCATAGCATCAGCTAATGTCAGTTAGACACACTGCATAGCATCAGCTAATGTCAGTTAGACACACTCTGCATAGCAACAGATAATGTCAGATACACACACTGCATAGCATCAGTTAATGTCACACACACTCTGCATAGCATCAGCTAATGTCAGTTAGACACACTCTGCATAGCATCAGTCAGTCGCTCTGCATCTGCATAGCATCAGTTAGACACACTCTGCATAGCATCAGCTAATGTCAGTTAGACACACTCTGCATAGCATCAGCTAATGTCAGTTAGACACACTGCATAGCATCAGTTAATGTCAGTTAGACACACTCTGCAGTTCAGCTAATGTCAGTTGCACACACTCTGCATAGCATCAGCTAATGTCAGTTAGACACACTCTGCATAGCATCAGCTAATGTCAGTTAGACACACTCTGCATAGCATCAGTTAATGTCAGTTACACATAGCTAATGTCAGTTAGCATATAGCATCAGTCAGTAATGTCAGTTAGACACACTCTGCATAGTATCAGTTAATGTCAGACACACTCTGCATAGCATCAGCTAATGTCAGTTAGACACACTCTGCATAGCATCAGCACACTAATAGCCTCAGTCAGTTAGACACACTCTGCATAGCATCAGCTAATGTCAGTTAGACACACTCTGCATAGCATCAGTCAATGTCAGTTAGACACACTCTGCATAGCATCAGCTAATGTCAGTTAGACACACTCTGCATAGCATCAGCTAATGTCAGTTAGACACACTCTGCATAGTATCAGTTAATGTCAGACACACTTAGACACAATGTCAGTTAGACACACTGCATAGCATCAGTTAATGTCAGTTAGACACACTCTGCATAGTATCAGTTAATGTCAGACACACTCTGCATAGCATCAGCTAATGTCAGTTAGACACACTCTGCATAGCATCAGCTAATGTCAGTTAGACACACTCTGCATAGCATCAGTTAATGTCATCAGTTAGACACACTCTGCATAGCATCAGCTAATGTCAGTTAGACACACAGTTAATGTCAGACACACTCTGCATAGCCTCACACTCTGCATAATGTCAGTTAGACACACTCTGCATAGCATCAGTTGCATAGCATCAGTCAGTCAGTTAGACACACTCTGCATAGCATCAGCTAATGTCAGTTAGACACACTCTGCATAGCCTCAGTTAATGTCAGTTAGACACACTCTGCATAGCATCAGTTAATGTCAGATAGACACACTCTGCATAGCCTCAGTTAATGTCAGTTAGACACACTCTGCATAGCATCAGTTATTGTCAGTTAGACACACTCTGCATAGCATCAGTTATTGTCAGTTAGACACACTCTGCATAGCATCAGCTAATGTCAGTTAGACACACTCTGCATAGCATCAGTTAATGTCAGTTGGCCAAAACTATTGCTTGGATCAACAATACTTAGATGGCTTCGCTTTTATATACACGGTTTCAAATTGATTAAATATCAATTTTAAAATTGATAATGCTAGCACATAAGACATTTTTGCTAAACGTTCTGCTTGTTAGAGTGGGATATCTGCTAACAGTTCTGCTTGTTAGACAGGGATATCTGATGGTTAAATGTGCTGAGACAAGATTTCAGTGAACGGAAGCCAGGGTAACCCCAACATCCATCCCCAGCCCGACTTTATTAGCTGACGGTGCAGCCCAGCCAAGCCCTGTGAACACTTACATCACAGTGTTGATGGCAACAGTACAGCCTCAACATTTTAGATCTTTATCACATTCACTCTGCAGTTTTCAATTATAGGCAAATAAACGGTGACACAGGTCATGAAAGACACTAATCTGAAATGTACATGAAAGTCATGAAAATCTTCCATGGGTGTTGCTATGCTACCCCTAAGCACTGCATATGTAATACATAATAAATTGTGAACGGAGTAAATGCCTGTGAATATCAGCTTCAACCCACCTTGGGGACTCATCTCAGCCGGGCACCCAGCTCTGACTGGACTGTTTTGTCCCATTGAAGTTGCCAGGAGGGTTGAGATTGACACCATTTTGCACCAGGGCATCAAAGTTGAAGTCCAGTCCATCAGCATCCATCAGGTCCGAGCGGATTATGGAATCTACATCGCAGTCGAGGCTCCCGTTGAACATGTCCAAGTCCAAGTCGGAAGGAAAGCGGTCTGTTCCCGAATGGAACCCGATCCCCATTGGCGTGCCTCCGGTCATCCCAGAGTAAACGTCGTTCAGCAGCAGGGTGGAGTGCTGTTGGACACGATGCTTGGCTGATGCTATGTTATTAGCATCATTAGTCAGACTCGGGTGCCCGTTTCTGGAGAGAGAGTGCAGCAGGCCCTGGGCGTTGGTGCCTGGATGGTGTCGGTTGTTCTGGAGAAGACTGTTCTGCCCTTTGAGTCCAGAGCTGAACGATGACATCATGGGGTCATTCGGGATCAGGAGGCCGTTTCGGAGGCGGGAGCTCTGGGAGGTGACGGCTGCACTGGTCTGTGAGATGAGGGGGTCAGACTGTGTCATCATGACATCACTGTGGCTATGGGAGCCCAGCGAGTCCGAGTTCAGCAGCTCCTGCAGCGTGGCGTTCCTGAAGTGAGCGACGCTCGAGAAGGTCGTCTGCTTGTTCTCTTGTATGGTCTGCATGGGTGTCTGGCGTAGGGCCCCAGTAGGCGGCCCAAAAATGGAATTACTGAACCCTCCACTATTATTACCTCCACCTGGTGAAGAAGAGGTGGAATTTGGAGAGGAAGTGGTGCTTCCAAAGTTGAAGGCAGAGCCTCCTTGACCTGCTTGTGTTGATGGGGCAAGAGTTATGTTGTCCAGCAGACTATCCATAAGGTTATCAGTCAGACCAGACTCGTTGAGGTTCATGGTGCCTAGTCGTGGAAGCTCAGCTGGGCATTGCTTGGAGTTCGAGGAGGTGGATGATGGAGGAGAGAGGCTGCTGGGACTAGAGTAGAGCATTGGGGAGAGGGGAGGGCCCAGCTCGTCATCTGGAACCTCATCTAGCTCTGGATTGGCTAGGATAGGGGACAGGCGGCCACTGATTGTGCTAGCATTGGAGTTTGTTCGCGAGCGGAAGTCAGTCCAGCAGGGATCCAGTTCATCACTGCTGCGGGATGTCGGACTTCCTGGCCATTTGGACAGCCCCCCTGCAGACACGTTCTCCAGAGAGCCCTCCTGCGCGGCCTGCAGAGCCGCTTTCTTCTTAGCTGCACGTCCTCGTGCGCTCTTGGTGTACTTGTTTCCGTTGTCCATGGAGACGGCACGCCGGCGTGGGGCCTTGCCTCCCCGGCCCCCATCAGGATTTATCATCCACCACGAGCTCTTCCCCGTCCCCTCGTTCTGGACACGGACGAAGCGGCTGTGCAGAGACAGGTTGTGCCGGATGGAGTTCTGTACCAGGAGAGAACATGCAGAATACACATTGTCATTGACTTTCCAACTACTGAAAGGCAAAGTTACTGAAAACATGGTATGTGCACTCCAACTAATGTGAATTTGAGAGAGCTGGTGACGCATTTGTCTGAAGACCCATTTGTTCCTTTAGGTCTACTTAAAACTCAGATGTTGTTTTTGACATTTGGCAGTTAGTACCTTTTTATCCACTATAAATTCCATCTTCCATTCAAGCTCAACTTTTTGAGTGTTGGCAAGATGTTCAAATAAACATATAAAAAAGCTGAAACAGCAACATTCAACCTTTTAGTGTTCATATTGTCCTCAGTCTCTGCATATACTAGTGTCTGCTCATCACTTGAATGTCACACACACACACAAAGGCACACAATGGCATTAGTCCCCAATACATGGAGTAGGACATGATGATAGTAGTACACAAGTTGTCTTTGTTAAGAGCAGGCACAAAGAACCATATGAGTCATACAGCCCATTGACGTAACACACGAGAGACGAAAATAACGTCCCCCTCACGGCAGCAGAAGACAGCAGCAGGTAGTCTGAGTGGCAGCCAATCAGAAGCCTGCACAAGACAGGAGCCATTGTGTCTTCAGTTTGCAATATGATCACAAGAAGCAGATAGCATTTTTCTGCTAAAGATCTTTTTTACTGAAGTATGCCAGGGAGAAAATGGCTATGGTTAGTCTGTATAGTGAGTGGGGTATTCATCAGGTCATGGACATTTTGCAAGTATATTTTCTGGATGAAGTACATAATAATAATAATAATAATAATAATAATAATAATAAATTATTATTATTATTATTATTATTATTATTACCTTATGCCTCTCAGTAAAGGAAAACACTTGAAGGAAAACACTAAAGAAAAAAGATGTAGCAGTTATCTTGCATCAGGCATCAACAAGATTAAAGTACATTTTGGATCCTTGTGCACACACACACCCACACACACACCCTAGACGTCTCCAGAAAATAAACTACATGAACATGTACATGAACGTAAACCAGTCAGCACCAAGCTAGGTACGGTGTGCTTAACATGGCAAACACATCAATATTGTGTAGTGGTGTATAATATAAGTGACATAGAGTTGACTCACCACAGATAAAAATAGAAATAACTGAGTGTAAATTCACCACTCACACAGTGTGAATCTTTGAAAGCTTAACTACCAAACTCACATTCTTAAACTTGTTACTGGCATCAGGATTAAATACCTTTCCAAGCAAATGGGTTACTGAGCTCCCAATACCACAAATACTGGTGCTCACCCCAGCAAAAAAACCTCTCTGGAGATATGACAGAATGTTTGTGCGTGTTTATGAGGGCCGCATGTGTGTCGGAGGAGAGGTGGAAGGTGTGAATGGTTGTAGTGGAGGATCATGCTGCGAATGAAGTCATTACGCCTGATTTTCTCATTCCTTCTCTGCGTGACAGCTGAAGACACACACAGCACCAGAGATGTCTAATGAATGCTTCCCTTCCTTCTCCAGTTCTCCACTAGTTCTGCCAACCTGTCTGTCTCTTCTTTTGGCCTGACGTGGGTCTTCCACTTGTGCTAGTACGCAGACTCTTAGTCTGCCGTAGTAACCCGGGGTAAGAAAAGGGGTATGTGCAGAAAGACCTGATATCAGAAAGACCTGATATCAGACAGACCTGATATCAGACTGGTCTTTACTGTGAAACAATACTGTCCCTCAGGTACCATCAGCGAAGCGCAGTCAGCCGAATGTTTTCATATGTACACTTGTACACACACACACACACACACACACACACACACACACACACACACACACACACCTCAGTCTTATTCCCTGGCCCTCTCATATTCTGGGATTCAGACCTTTTTACTCACTGCATGCGCAGACACACAACTCAGTATAAACCCTGCAGACACACAACTCAGTATAAACCCTGCAGACACACAACTCAGTATAAACCCTGCACACTCACACACACAACAGTAGGAACAGAAACAGTAGGGTCCAGTTGTGTAAAAGCACATATAAAAACTGGTCACCTTTTAATGACCTTTTGTGGCTCACTCATTCAAACACACACACACACACACACACACACACACACACACACATCCCTTCTGGCTTCTTCCATTTCATTATTTGTAAAACTCTAATATCTTTCAGGCTTTGTCTTTTCTGCATATGTCCATATATTCTATATTTAATTGACACTGTGTGTCTGTGTGTTATTGCATGTATGTGTGTGTGTGTTGCGTGTGTGTGTGTTGTGTGTGTGTGTGTGTGTGTGTGTGTGTTGCGTGTGTAGGGCTGTTAACTGAGAGCCCAGCTGCACACTGAATCTCTCTGGAACACAGAGGTCTTTTTGTCCGTCAGCAACATGTGGTAACAATCCATCAATGTCAGCAGCCACGCAGTACACACACACACGCACACGTACACACACACACACACACACAACACCTATAACTTCACTCTCATTCTTTTCTTGTGTGGGAGAGGTGTGAAGATGTGTGATGTTCTGTCGTGCGTGAGTACGTCTGGCTAGAGGGCCTGTGTACGCTGCTCAGATTATTTACTTGCTATGTGTCCTGCTTCTAGAAGAACAAACATGATTGGTCCACACGGTGTCCTGTTTCTAGAAGAACAAACATGATTGGTCCACACGTTTACAGAGACAGACCCACACCTAACACTAAGGTCTGCTCTTCCCATGCTGGGTAAGTATTAAGCTTTTCATTTTGGCACTCGCTGGTAATTTGTGCCCAAGATGGAGGAATCTGTGACAGCGCTAATCCGCCCTGCAACCAGCCCAGTAAGATCACCTCAACAAAATGTTTATCAGCTACTCAACCCAGCGTGTACCACACCAGACCAGCTGCAGATCTGACAATGGAATATGACACAGTCTTGTAAGCTCCGCCCCTCTCTCAGCAGTCAGAGTGGGCCGGAGGCGCAGAGGCCAGACTGTACAAGAACTGCATGTCTCTGAGCTCCACCCTCTGCTTTGCATATAATCCACTGATTGGACAGTTTTGTTGACAACATTAAAATGCATTGGAAAAAAAAACCTTTTTTTTCAGTTGGGAATCTGCTCAAATGGCTTTGCTTTGAAAGAAAAACTGAAGTTATTGAAATGCATTCTGGACTTTTGAAAAACTTTAATTCAAATACGAGCCTTGTGTGGACACGACTGTTTCAGTGTATGTACCATAACAGAACTCGGAAAACTACATAGGTGTTTCCTTAATGTCCCCAAACAGCAAGGACACTAATACCCAGAGGGCAAATTAGATCAGGTTGGAGGCTGAGCTGATACGGACAGGCAGGAGTGAGCTAACACTCTCGAAGGGCCCGGATGATACAGTCCTGGATGGACAAGCGTCCCTCTGTGTGCGTTTGTCTTGGGCTGGCTGTGTATGAATATGTCCCCTGGACGCAACCAATGCTCTGGTAGGATCTCGGTAGAATTCACATAACAACGAAAAGCAAGCTCGCTCAACACATGTCTCAGCACCTTCAAGACTTAGGTCACCCCTTCTCTCTTTTTCTCCCTCTTTCTCTCTCTTTCTCTCCCTCTTTCTCTTGCAGGGATTGAGAGAAAGACGCTCACTGCAAACGTAAGGCGGTCAGGGCACGGTCATTTTGTGCGAATGGGTTTGGCAAAAGAATTCTTCACCACAGTGAACTTTCTGTGAAATACCAAGAGGGTGGCTCACTGCGCGCGCGTGTGTGTGTGTGTGTGTGTGAGTGCATTCTGTTAAATTTCCAGGAATAATTCTTGGGGCTTGTTTCTCAGTATGTCCCAAGTTGGATTCTTTTTTTCAAGCATTTGCTTTTGAGTGTGTGTGTGTGTGTGTGTGTGTGTGCGTGTGTACTTGTAAGTGACCAAAGAGAAAAGAAAATACACATTAGGAAGGAAATGTGCAGTGGACATGTTTAGAGAAACAGGGATGAGCAGAAGAGAGGATTCTCTGGGGGAGAGAGGATTCAAGGGAGAGGGACAGTTAAAGAGAGGGGCAGTTTAAAGAAGAGTCTGTGGGGGGACAGAGGAGACCACTGACACGTAGGAGAATGTTTGTAAATAAAACCCAGGCCAGGCGCTGATGCTGCACAGGAGAGTTACTCCTACACACAGGACACACACACCCCACAGGAGCGCGCGAACTCCAGCCGTGCTGCTCAGCTCTGCTCCTCCTGCCTACGCCTTGCTGCTGTGCGCCTGGAGGACAAGCGAGAACATTCCATTCCCTGCTACCAAATGTGCACTTTCTGGCCAGGCCAGGGTGTCTCTTCGCACGCGTGTGCGAGCGTGCATGCGTGTGTGTGTGTGTGTGTGTGTGTGTATCCATACACATGCATATATAGCCATGCTGGTGTGTGTGTGTGTGTGTGGGGCTCTCTTTATTTGAAACTCCTCCCTTCCACCTATACTCCCGAGTCACTGTTGTGCACACACTACACGTACGCCCTGGGGCTTTATCTGCTACACTGCACACTGTCTCAGCTCTGACACACACCGGCTGGTCTCTCTGGGCTGTTCCTGACCACGGGATCATGGTTCCTGGGGTGACCAGACATTATTTGGGTGGTGAACCTGACACAGCCCTGACCCTGACCCTGACCCTGACCCTGACATGGTCTTGCTCTGGCAGGAGTGTGTCGGGAACAGCAGTACTGCTGGACACAGCACACACATACACTGACACTGAGGAACATGGATTGTCGGTGTCGCTGCTGGATGGAGATGGGGGTGGAGGTGGAGATGGTGCTGATGAAATCCTGGAGGATGGCTAACAGTGTTAGCAGCAACAGCTGCTCTTCATGGAACAACTACAGTGTTCCAAGATACGAAATAAATGTCTTCTGATAAAGTCTGTAAGCAGACACAATCTGAACACTGAAAAGTTCCCATTTACAGTAATGCAAGCTGATCCACGTATTACTTTTTGACACTTCAATATCAACATATCACAGGCAGTAACAGTCGACTGGGGGATGTCCTTGATCCAAAGTGTGTGTGTGTGTGTGTGTGTGTGTGTGTTACATAACGGACCATGCTGAAAGACTGCCTTGTTTACTCAGGCTTCAGAACCGAGGGGGAGGCGGCCTACCCAACCCACCCTGTTCAGCCTATCAGAGGCAGAGTCATTGGTTACTTGGGTGACCCTGCAGTAGGTCAGCGTTCTGTGCTGTCACAAGCACACACACACATGCACTGGGCTAATAGACCTCTGCAGCCTTAATAGAGCCAAGCACCTTCTGTGGAAACACACACCCATTCCCTACACTTCCCAGAGTTCCAGCATTCTGTCCCAGACAAAGTGAGCAAACGTTTTTGCTCATTACTGTTATTACTAATATGTGTCTACTAAGTCACACATTAAATTACACACTGAAAGTTGGTTTGTCCAGAAATGCCAAGACAGCACAGAGTTAAGGGAAGGAGATATGTCGGGACCAGTGTCTCGTGGAACAGTTTGTTCTGGAGCGGCGGACCCTGTCTCCAGTGAGCACGGGACCCTGTCTCCAGGGAGCAGGACCCTGTCTCCAGGGAGCAGGACCCTGTCTCCAGTGCCACGGTACTGCACGTCCCATCCTCTCGAGCGTGCCAGTGTAATCAGTGCTGTGTGGGTCACGGGAGGACGGAGGGAAATGGAGAAGGAGTGAGACAAGGCCGAGACGGCTCCTCTGCCCCAGAACGTCTGCTCCCCTCCATTTGCTCCTTCCTTCTGGGGATTCTCTAGTTCCATCTCCTGGTTACACTGGAGCTTGAAGGCCTTCAAGGCTTTTTGGCCTGTAAGATCTATAAACTGCACAAAGCTTTGACAAACAAACAAACAGACAGGCAAATTGTTGCTGTAATGCTACACATAGAGGGTAGAGTCCATGGCTTCTTTAAAAAGGTGTAGAATTAATTTAGGATTAAGGTGTGAGCCTGGTTCCTTATCACTGTTAGTTTCGTAAAGGTAACTGAACACAGACCAACAGACCTGTCTCAGGCTCCTAAACTACTCTATTATGGTAAACCAATTCATCAAATCTGATGAAATTATTATTTTTTCTTCTCTGAAACTGTATGTTTATAAAGCAACAGAGAATTTCAGGAATCCGTCCAGCCAATCCAGTCAGGGGAGACGCCCGCTTCCTCCTCATCAGGAAATGCTAAATGGGCCCTTCCTGTCAAGGAGTGACCAAGAAAGAGCTGACCACATCTAAAGCTAACGGGCCTAGCGCAACACTTTAGACACTACTAGCACATTACACTTCAGACACTACTAGCACAACACACACTTCATATACTACTAGCACAACACACTTCATACACTGCTAGCGTAACACACACTTCATACACTGCTAGCATAACACACACTTCATATACTGGCAGCATAACACACACTTCATACACTGCTAGCGTAACACACACTTCATACACTGCTAGCATAATAAGAAGGGACAGAATGAGAGGTTTCACACAGCACTCAAAAAGTTTTTATACATATGTTCTCATTTTCATAAACACAACTTGCATGCATTCACCCATACACACACCCACACACAGGCGCACACACGTTCATTCACACACAGAACCACACACACACACATATTTCACAAACTACTTCCCACTTGTCTGGCCTACGGTTCCATGCCTATTTTAGCATCTCTCTAGGAATGGAGACCCGGGCCCTAGAACTTAACTGGACACCCAGCACACCCTTGGACACACCCAAACAAACACTTAAAACCACCCAGACACAGACATGGGGCTACGCAGAGGCACGCACATTATGTAGATGTATTTTTAAACCTAGTACAGAACACTGAGTGCTTTCAACTCTGACCCCACCTGTCTAGAGTTGATCTGAACAGTAAGTCCCACCCCCCTCCCCCCACTCCCACATAAGGCACTGCTTAGTGTTTGCATGTCTACACGCAAGGGATCTGTTCAGATTCCAGCAGAAAGGCTCCCCTGATATTTAAGGGTTTCATTCAGCAGGAGCCTGAGAGCGTGGGGGGAATGTGCCCATGTGTCTTGGCACGCGGATAAACACGCACCACAGTTCTGAGGAGCACTGGCAGAGAAACAGACTAACAGGTGCACTTTTGTCCTCAGTAATAAGGCCCTTCTAATGAATATGATGCGTCTATGCGCAGAGGGAGAGAGAGAGGGAGGGAGAGAGAGGGAAAGAGAGGGAAGGAGAGGGGGAGAGAGAGAGAGAGAGAGAGTGTGTCGGGGCGAGAGAGCTGTGAACATGACTGGTGTTTGGCTCAGTACTTGTGTGTGTGTGTATTTGTTCCCTTCTTGCCCATCTGGGCTCCATTAAAGGAAGGGCTTGCTGTGCTTTATTTTCCTGTATGTGTGTGTGTGTGTGTGTGTGTGTGTGTGTATGCGTATGCGTATGTGTGTATGAGCGTGTGTGTATGAGTGTGTGTTTGAGGGATAGGAACAGAAAGCAAAAAGTTTCATCAGGGTGCGGTTGACTTAAAGGGACAGGCCACATTCTGGCCACAGACACATCATCTGCTTCACGATGCCACAGTTCTGCTGGACGCCATCATGACGTCAGGATGCAAAGTGTGTACTGTCATGAGTCAGGTACTGACATAGATCAGGTACTGACATAGATCAGGTACATAGGTCAGGTACTGACATAGGTCAGGTACTGACATGGGTCAGATGCTGACCTTGTTAAATCTGTCATGGGTCAGATGCTGACCTGGGTAACTGTCATGGGTCAGATGCTGACCTGGGTAACTCTGTGCCACTTTACACAGAGTAGTTGGTTTGGTCGTTACAGCTGTGTGTTCTGACTTATCACTTCAGCCTTTAAAACAACCTCACAGTTACTGTTATGACTGCGGCACAGTCTTATCTGTACTGAGCAGTAGCTCAGTGTGTGTGCTTGTGTGTGTCTGTGTGTGTGTGTGTGTGTGTGTGTGTCTGTGTGTGTGCGGGCACACAGTCAATTTTTGCTGAGCTCACCAGTTGAGTGGGTCAGCCCACACACACAATTTCTGTTTTGGGGCTTTTTTTAGGAAGGAGAACTCAAGAAGAACTAACCCTTGACCACACAGGATGCCTTTCCAGGCCGTATTCCCAGTGGAAGCAGCTTTACTGCTTTGAGGAACGCTAGTCCAGTCCATCACTGGCACACTATGGCACGACTAACACCAAGGTCACGGATTCACACAGGATTCCCAGGCCGCAGGTACAAGGCCGGTGCTCAGGTGGTTAACACTACTCATCACAGGGCTATTACAGTAGCTTATTAAGCAATGAGAACCATCGAAACCAACCAGATACGCCTATTTTTAAATCCAGAGTGAGGTTTTCTGGTAATGAGACGTCACCGTGGAGCCGTGTGTGTTGTGTGCTGAGACGGCAGCAGTGAGGCGTGGACGCTTAAAGGGGAACAGCAGTCATGATGGAGAGGAAGAGGGAACCAGACTGGGCTGCAGCTGAAGGTGCCACAGGGGGGTTGGCGGTTTTTCTGCTGTAGCAGCAATATTTGTCTCTCTCCCCTCTAAGTCCTGCGCCCCTGACTCCTGGGTCACTTGACTTCCTGTTTCTGCTAATATGTGGTATGACGAGCTAAAGGATGTAGGCTACGTTCACTCCAGCACAGGCAGCACTGCAGTCTCCCTCGCCTTGAACACAGTCCTGAAGCACCATGACAGACGCTTGTTCTGCGACCGCAGCACGGGCAGTGTGGCGCGCACACACACACACACACACACACACACACACCCAGACAAAGCTGTACTTTCCCTTAACAATATGCAGGAACGAACTCGCCAACATGCAACATTCTAGGGCTAGAGAATGCATACTCATACAATACAGTTCCTTATTCATATACCAGGCCATAGTACTTCTTCTGTTAGACAGTGTGTGTGTGTGTGTTTGTGTGTGTGTGTGTGTGTGTGTGTGTGTGTGTGAGAGAGGGAGAGAGAGAGAGAGAGAGAGAAAGAGAAAGAGAGAGAGAGAGAGAGAGAGAGAGAGAGAGAGAGAGAGAAAGAGAAAGAGAGAGAGAGAGAGAGAGAGAGAACCCCTCACACTGGTTAGAGAAGTCAGTGGATCATTCTTTTCATTTTTTAACATCCGCCAGCCCATCACACCTGAAATGTGAGATGACAGTACAGTACTAATGTGTGAAATCCGGAGACACCCAAGCACACCTATAAAAACACGTGTGTGTGTGTGTGTGTGTGGTTTACTCATTTTCAGTGTGTGGGGTATCCTCTGAAGCCTGTATCCAATTAGGGCTTTCTGAATAGCTCGTTACATCATTGTTCTCACAAGCCAACCAAATACCAGCAAATCTCAAACAACAACAACAACAAGTGCAAACGCAGGTGTCCTGGGGTCAGGACAGGCAGACGTTCAGGACAGCAGACGCTCAGGACAGCAGTCCCTCAGGACAGGGACAGCAGACGCTCAGGACAGCAGACGCTCAGGACAGCAGACCCTTTCTGTGTGTTTGTCACTCAGTGCTCAGTGCTCTGTCTCCCCATTTCTCTGTCTCCCTGTCTCTCTGTCTCTTTCTCTCTCTGTCTCTTTCTCTCTGTGTCTCTCTCCCTGTTTCTCTGTCTCCCCCTCTCTCTGTCTCTCCCTCTCTCTGTCTCTGTCTCACTCTCTTTCCTGCTACATGTCTTTGTTCTTGTCCTGTAAAGCACACAGCCCCATTTACGCTAATGCAGCTCAAATGCATGACGAAACCCACTGAAACTCACCGCGTGCACACACACACACACACACACACTCACACTCGCGCACACACACACACACACACACACACACACACTCGCACACACACACACACACACACACACACACACACACACACACACACACACACACACACACACACAAACACACATACACACATACACACACACACACATCCCCCCTGGAGCCCCACCTCTCGGACAACTATTGATCTTCCTGTCTGTCTCGCCACAGTGCTTTAGGCTTCTGGGCCAGCCAAGCAGAGCAGCAGATCTCAGAGCAGCGGTGAAGGTGCCCAGCAGAGACAAACCCTCCTCCCTAGACACAAGAACCCTGACCTTTCACCTAAAGCCTGACCTTTCACCTAAAGCCCATAGTGCAGTCCTGACCTCACTCTTAATCTCTGTACACATACATCAGCTCAGTGTCTCTTATCTCTTTATCAAAGCCATGTATGATCTTAACACACACAGTACACGGGTATGAAGACCCAGCACAGATCAGCCTCATCTGACTATACAGACAGAATATCTCAGTACCTCAACCACATGGGTAAGGAATCATTACATGTGAATACACGATTTGTGACCCATGAGGTATAAGCGATGAACTGGGTGTTTTCTGCAGTTACGTTCAAGAGCACAACAGCACATGCATGTCAAAGCCACACTGCCATTATCTGACGAGCTTCTTCCAGTCCTTGTGTTCATTACTGATACTGAGACACACCACTGCTGATCTTCGTTCCTGAAGCCCCGTCCTGCCTCTCTGACATTCCTCTACCACCATCTGCTTCCACACTTTCGTCTGACTGGGTAACTTCTGAAAAGGGCTTTTCTATGGTAAACCCAGAACAAAACACTGCCAGTAACTGCTGCTCTGTAAGGGATTCACTGGCACACTGCTGGATCATTGGCACACACACACACACACACAGATGCTCACACATGCCTGCACACTAGAGACACACACAGTAACACACACACACTGTTGTGGAGTTGTGCTTTTCTTTTAGAGAAAGACATGTGCTCATGAAACCATCACACACACACACACACACGAGTGCACACACACGATACCGACACATTTACTCAGGCAGGAGAGACAGAGACACGGGAGTGAGACATGTGGGGCGTGTTGGCTTTGCCAGTGAGGGGTGACTAAAGGTACACACACTCATTCAACGAAACGTTTGCCAGAGAAAGAAAAGAGAAAGCAGAAGGGGCGGAGCTAAGCAGGAGCCAGTTTTAGGCAACCGGAAAAACCTTCACGGCAACACGCACGGCAACACGCACGGCAACACGCACGGCAACATGCTGGCCTATCCAAGGACGTCACAGTCACACAGCAAGTGGAGGAAGAGACTCCACCATGACTGCAGGACCTGTGCGTGTGCGTGTGTGTGTGTAACGTACTGGCTGCTTGGCCATGCTGTGTTTCCGGGTACGGTGTTAGAAATTACACATGCTTCTACTCATTCAGGGCCTGTCTTACAAGCCCACAATTACTCACACAATCGATACTGCCTCTAGTCATTCTGCCCTGTCAAACCTTGCTACACTAGCTATATAATATTACATACATGCACCCAAGGTGTTCCCGGAACAATAGCCGAATCACTGTGGCCAAAAACAACCAGTGGAAAAAGGAAATGTGTTTCAATTCGCCCTGCAGACGGATGGAGTGATGGTGAGATGACGAGACGCCAGCGATCTCACCGAAGGCTGATGTGTGATTGCTCTTCACTCTGCCCACCGTCTGGGACACATCCACATTCACTGGTTGGTGGCCCCTGTCTCTCTCTCTCCCTGTCTCTCTGTCTCTCTCTCTGTATGTCTCTCTGTCTCTGTCTGTTCTTTCAGCATATTTACAGGAGTGAGCTTGAGTCTCCCCAGCACCGCCTGATGTCTGAATCTTGTGTTCCCACATGTGAAACGCCACCCTAACCCTAACCCAAGCCCTAACCATAACCCAAGCCCTAACCATAACCCAAGCCCTAGCCCTAACCCAAACCCCAGCCCTAACCCTATCCCTAACCCTGACCCTAACCCTAGCCCTAACCCTAACCCTAACCCTATACCTAGCCCTAACCCTAACCCTATCCCTATCCCTAACCCCAACCCTGACCCTAACCCTAACCCTAGCCCTAACCCTAACACTAACCCTAGCCCTAACACCAACCCTAACCCTAACCCTAACCCTGGCCCTAACCCTAACACCAACCCTGACCCTGACCCTAACCCCAACCCTAACCTAACCCTAGCCCTAACCCTAACCCTAGCCCTAACACCAACCCTAACCCTAACCCTAACACCAACCCTAACCCTATCCCTAACCCCAACCCTGACCCTAACCCTAGCCCTAACACCAACCCTAACCCTGACCCTAGCCCTAACACCAACCCTAACCCTAACACCAACCCTAACCCTAGCCCTAACCCTAACCCTAGCCCTAACACCAACCCCAACCATAACCCTAGCCCTAACACCAACCATAACCCTAACCCTAGCCCTAACACCAACGCTAACCCTAACACCAACCCTAACCCTAACCCCAACCCTAGCCCTAACCCTAACCCTAGCCCAAGCCCTAACACCAACCCTAACCCTAACACCAACCCTAACCCTAACCCTAACACCAACCCTAACCCTAACACCAACCCAAACCCTAACCCTAACCCCAACCCTAGCCCTAACCCTAGCCCTAACCCTAACCCTAACACCAACCCTAACCCTAACCCTAGCCCTAACACCAACCCTAACCCTAGCCATAACCTTAAGCCTAACCCTAACACCAACCCTAACCCTAGCCCTAACCCTAGCCCTAGCCCTAACCCTAGCCCTAACACCAACCCTAACCCTAACCCTAGCCCTAACACCAACCCTAACCCTAACCCTAGCCCTAACACCAACCCTAACCCTAACACCAACCCTAACCCTAGCCCTAACACCAATCCTAAGCCTAACCCTAACACCAACCCAAACCTAACCCTAACCCTAACACCAACCCTAACCCTAGCCCTAACACCAACCCTAACCCTAACCCTAACACCAACCCTAACCCTAACCCTAACCCAACCCTAACCCTAGCCCTAACACTAACACCAACCCTAACCCTAGCCCTAACCCTAACCCTAGCCCTAACCCTAACACCAACCCTAACCTAACCCTAACACCAACCCTAACCCTAGCCCTAACACCAACCCTAACCCTAACCCTAACCCTAACCCTAACACCAACCCTAACCCTAACCCTAACACCAACCCTAACCCTAACCCTAACCCTAACCCTAACCCTAGCCCCAATATCTTTCCTGCGTTTAGGCTTCAGGTGAGATCCATCTCTACCTTTGTTGTCATGGAACGGGGACAACTGGTCGATAAGTCAGACTGCGGTGGTCTGTGGAGACACTGTAAAGCTGTGTGTGGGCAGGACGAGATCTGGGTGAAGAATCTGTGCTCAGTCTGCTCTCACTGAATTATTCATCATCCCAGCGCTGCCATACAGCCTCTGGCTTGATGTGAGTATACAGCTTTTAGCACTTCTTCACTGTAAAGTGCAGAGACAATGGACTTTGTGAGAGAGTGTTTAGTCTGGCCGTCTGACTTTCAGTCTAGACAACCGAGGTTTAATCCTGCGCTGAGATTCAAGCAGGTTGGGAGATGTTACTGTCAGCTGATTGGGTTGGCTTGTGCCCTGTGGCTATGGCAACTGCAGCTGTGTACGTTTTTTGGGTTGTGAGCTATGCAGCAGTTGGCTAGTGTCTGAGCAGGGAGGACATGTTTCTGGTATAGACCCTCAGAGGAGGCGGGGCTGTTCCACTGGACTCCGCCCTAAGAGGCAGGACTGTTCCACTGAACTCCACCCTAAAGCCCAAACTCCTGCATTTTCGGCCACATTAGGGTATTTGTGCTGCATGTGCTCAGTGTAAGTAGTGATGCTCTGAGCTCGGAGGGCAGCCCACCCAGATAGTGAGTGTTTAGCCGAGGGAACGGCCCACATGACTTTGTATTTCTGTGCAGCAGTTTGAAAGCAAGTTGGTTTAACCCGTCACCATGGTAACCGATCATTGTTCTGCAAGCGACCTCCTCTTGGTAACGAGACCCCGTCTGCATCACTGACGAGGTCAGAATGCTGGAGACTGAGGGAGAGCACTGGAGCTGCATCCACTCTGGGCAGTGTTGGCTCATTAAAGGCTGCTGGTGTTAGCTCTCCCCTCTCTGTCCTCTCTCCCCTCTCTGTCCTCTCTGTCCCCTCTCCCTTCTCTCTGTCCTCTCTCCCCTCTCTGTCCCCTCTCCCTTCTCTGTCCTCTCTCCCCTCTCTGTCCTCTCTCCCCTCTCTGTCCCCTCTCTGCTCTCTCTCCCCTCTCTGTCCTCTCTCTCCTCTCTGTCCTCTCTCCCCTCTCTGTCCTCTCTCTGTCTCCCCCTCCCCCACTCCTCAGCACTCTGAAGGAAAGAGCTGGAAGACTGCCAGAGTACACGGTCTCTCGTCTCTCTCTCTTACACACACACACACACATCCACACACACACAACCACAGCAGCCCCACTACACAGTGACCTACATACACTTCCACTGCGCTGATTGAGTGCCCCACTGAGCGTTCAGGCCAATCACACGTGGGGGAGGAGTGCTGCCTAGCCAATAGCGTCGGCCGCCCTCAGCACAGACTTCCCTCGTCTCCGTACAGTTTTGCAGTTATCAGGCAGAAAGAAACGGAAAGAGAGCAAAAGACTGAAAGATGGTGAAGCGTGACAGAGAGAGAGAGAGAGAGAGAGAGAGAAAGAGACAGAGAAAGAGACAGAAAGAGAAAAAGAGAGAGAAAGAGACAGAAAGAGAGAAAGGGAGAGAGAAAGAGACAGAAAGAGAGAGAGGACAATCAAACATGATTATTGATTATTGCATGTTTAGAAATCGTTTTGGCTCTATTTTCTTTTCTTTATTGATTAGTAATAACTCTGTATACAGCAAAAGAGAGAGTTTCACTGACCTCAGATGACAGAACTAAATGGAGGTGTTGACTGTAAACTAGGACAGGGTGATGCTATTGAAGACCACTACTGACTAGCCCACTTTCTCGGAGCAGATTAACTCGGAGGCTGCGGAGGCTTTCCCTGCCGATCACAGACACTCACACTGCCCTCCACACCACACCACCTCACCTCCTTTCAGCTGGACTTTATAATTATAGGAGGAACCCCACACAGCACTGTGAACTCCACAGTAAGAGGATCGTTCTAGCCTCTCAGACGTCTGTGGTCGCCACGCATCAGTTCTGCAGAGCAGTAATGAGGTCAGCCGAGTCTCTTTCCAAACAGTGAACCTTATTCGTCGTTCTGCAAGTTACTCTCATATTTTGAAGGGTTGAATATGAGATTAATGAAGCAAACCCCTTACACACAATGACGTCACAGAAACAGGGTCACTGGGAGGTTATACACAACACTATGACCTCATCACCTATCACCTTTGACTACTGAATGAGTGAGATGGGTCTGATGATGATGCCCTTCCTCCTGTTTCTACTGCTGCTCTCTCACTCCACACTGACACTCTCCTCCATCTCACTCCACACTGACACTCTACTCCATCTCACTCCACACTGACACACTCCTCCATCTCACACCCCATTGGGAGTGTTCTTCTCGGGTTAGAGGAGGCAGTGTGATGGTGTTAAGTGCAAAGAAATGCAGCTAATGATACACACACACACACACACACACACAGAGCACATGACTAGGCACATGACTAAGCAACATTTACATCCCTAATCCTCAAAGATCAGCAACACTAGTGACAGTCTGTTGGATTGGGCAGCACACAGACCTTCAGACACCCTGTTTACACAGCAGAGCTAGCACAGTAGAACTAGCACAGTAGAGCTAGCACAGCAGAGCTAGCACAGCAGAGCTAGCACAGCAGAGCTACTGGTAGCGGTCAGGACCGTGGAGGGGTGGGGCCAGATCGGCCATGACGGATATAGCTCACTGATTACTGAGGGAAACGCTTGAGTCCCTCTGCACAGCTGCAGGAAGAGGGAAGAGAGAGAGAGAGAAAGAGGGAGAGGGAGAGAGAGAGGAGGAAGACTGTCTGGAGGAGAGGGAGGAGTACAACAAACAAAGTGAGAGAGAGGAGGGGAGAAGGCACACTAACCCATATTTACAGAGACTGGGGGTGAGAGAGGGAGGGGAAGAGAGGGAGGGGGAGAGAGGGAGAGAGGAAGAGAGGGAGGGGGAGAGAGGGAGGGGGAGAGAGGGAGAGAGGGAGGGAGAGAGGGAGGGGAGAGAGGGAGAGAGGGAGGGGGAGAGAGGGAGAGAGGGAGGGGGAGAGAGGGAGAGAGGGAGGGGAAGAGAGGGAGAGAGGGAGGGGGAGACAGAGGGGGGGAGGAGTTAAATAAAGCATAGATGTTTGCTATACTGGGGGATGTGTAAGGGCAAGGACACATCATACTGTACATATGGTACAGTACATGTCATTGACCCCAAGTGCAGTATTGTATACACTACACACACACACACACACACACATAAACGCAGAGTAAATTAATCAGACTAAAGCTCTCTCAGGCAAGCAATGATGTCACCACCAATGTGATAATAATCCAGTTGTGTGTGTGTGTGTGTGCAGTGTGTGTGTACAGTTGAAGTGACACGACACCTGCATAATATGAGCTGTAGAGGATTTAATGAGGTCCTGACATTAAAATGAACAGCTGTTGAGCTGAGGAGATTTAAATATAGTAACAATAAGTGGAGGAATGCTTGAAGATCCATTCACATTCTCTCATGTCTCCTATGTGGCACACTATCCAGTGTGCTGGTCAGAATCTGCGGTGGGTCATCGTGTCGTTCACCAAGCCCTGGGTTGCCCTGGGCAACCGTTATCTGATCTGCTCCCGAACCCTTGTGCTCTCAGACTGGTATGGCAGGCCCAGCTGACAGGGGCGTGTCCATATAGCCCAGCGGGACCATAACCCCACCCTCCTGGGGGGGGGGAGCAGTAATCACGCTACGTCTCTTATCACTGTGCAGGTATCTGACAGAGATAAGGAGCGAGAGAGATTGAGAGAGAGAGAGAGGTAGAGAGAGAGGTAGAGAGAGAGAGAGGAGAGAGAGAGGTAGAGAGGTAGAGCAGCACACCAATGTCCCTTAAGCAGCCATGACATGCAAACACACATGCTGAACTTGCAGAGACAAAATATCACAGTGACCAAACTGTGGACTGTGCACACAGAGAAGAAACCCGTTAGCTGAAATGTTCTAGCCATTTCACATTATCCCTGGGTCGGGGGTGGTGCTCCGGCTTTGCACATGAACCTACTAACACACAGGAGCAACCTGAGTCTCTGAGCCAGAACTGGCCTGTGTGTTTTAAAGAGGACACATCAGGGAGGGATAGCAGATCTGCTGTGTGTGCTCTGCACATGGGATTTAAGAGTCTCAGAACACACTGATTTAGGCCCAGCTGGTTTAATCAGTGACCTTGTGCATAGAAAGATGCTTGTGTGTGTGTGTGAGCTCTATTACTGGGCAGGAAGCTGAAGTGCAGGCTATCATCCTGCTTGGCCTCGTACACTTTTTCAAACTCTGCCATGGGCTTGTGAAGCCTTTGCACGTGAGGCCACGTGAGGCCACGTGAGCCTGCGTGAGCCCGCGTGAGCTGCCCTGGTGCATGTATGAATGCGTGCCAGTCACACTGTCCTCTAGCAGGGCAGTTGCAGACAGGCTTAAATGCTCCAGTGCACATTATGATAATGGAGACATAGACACCAAAGTAAGAGAGAGAGAGTGTGTGTGTGTGTAGACAATGAGACTTCACCAAGTAAAACTGTCTAAGTAGACATCTGTAGTCAGACTGGGACATCCACCTCAACGTGTGTGAAAGGGGCCAACGACGTTATAGCCGCGAGCCCATGAGGCCCCAGGGACCTTCAGCCCTGCTGAACCTTCCCGGGATGCGGCCTGTCTCCTGCCCCCTGCCCCCTGCCCCCTGCCTCCTGACCCCTGCCTCCTGACCCCTGCCTCCCGCGACTGCCCTGTCATCACGTTGACCCCCAGGGTCGCTGCAGACAGGTGTGCAAACAACGAAAGTGGAGAGAGTGGTGATAAAAGCTCCTGATAGTACACGGTGGCTGTTGGGCTCTTTAAACACGTTAGCTACACGCTGGAACGCCACTCCCTGACAATCTCTGGGGCTCCGCCCCTGACCCACGCGCCCCCTCCCCCCCCCACCAAGCCCCACCCCTTGTCCGGCACCTAATGTGTCGTGAGATATGAAAGTATCGGGCGGGTGCAGAGTCATGCTGTCTGCCGTCGCTATGACATCAACTCCAAGGTTCATTTGCATTATCAGAGAGACAGTAGCGCAGTAATAAGGAAGCAGAAAAACCTGTCTGGCAGTGAGAACCTCCTGCTCCTCACACGGGACCTGGGATTTTACACGCTGAAATAGTTCACTTTGCAGACTTATTGTAAATCCTTGCAAATATATGACCACATAACAGCAAAAGAAAGTTTGAGGGGTGAGAGAGGGCTTTAACGGTTACCCTAACCCTAACTCTAACCCCAACACCCTTTGCCAGAGTGTCTGGCCCTCTGAGTGTGCTGGGCAGAATCAACCCCTAAGGGTTAGGGTTAGGGTTGCACAGAATTCTGGGATACGAATGGGAGTGGGGGGTTGGAACTCAGCACCGCTGAGTCTGAAGAGGACCGGAGTGGTTTCTTCTGGGAGGTTTTCCTAGACTTTCAGATGTAGTCATGTAAACATTGCGACTTTGACTAACAAATTTCATACTTGCGCGTGGTCTTTGCAAACAAAATTACATTTGCTTAGTCAAGGAGTGGCAAATTGCCCCTGAAAAAGGAAGTGGACATGACTACCCCAGACTGCCCCCGAGACAGGCAGCGCCCAGGCAGAGCTTTAATAAACACTCTCACGAAGGACAAGAATTTTGACAGAAGGGTCAGTCCTGCATAAACAGAAGCTAGAGGAACCCAAGCACCATCGGTCTGGTGGAGACCACCAGCCGTGGAGACCCTGCTCTCATTGTTCTCGCTGTGCAGCTCCGCTGAGCTCAGCTCTTCTCCAGAACGTCTAGATGTTTATCACGCCTGAGGGGCTGATTTAGCCCAGGGGCTACACCTGTCCCCCATGCTGCCTGCACGGAGGTGACGACTGGGTGACGATTCCGCTTCATTAGTCCGTATTGTCCGTATTCAGGAACATTCGTTCCTCCTTTGGGAAGTCCAGACAAGGACTGTGTTCTTCCGGTCTCAAGGAAGCAGAGCATTTCATCACCAAGGCTGGTGTGTGGATAACCGGACCAGAGCGTGTGGGCTGAGTGGAGCGCTGAGCACTGGTGATGGGTTTATACGAGCTGAGGTTATAACACCTGGCGTCCGTTCATTTGGTCGTTTTCATTTTAATAGCCGTTTGAACGTAAGTGTATTAACATTGAGGTATTTTTGCATGCTGACCTACAGCTGGGCTTGAGAGTCAAAAACACATCTACCCCAAGCTCCGCCCACCTCTGGGCGGAGCAAAGTAAAACGCGTGATGTCGCGCTAATCCGGGGTAATCGACCTAATCCTGATGCTAATCGAAAATGAGCACACACACTCCCCAGCACAATCGCCTCCATAGCCCATCTGTGTCATGGCAACCAGACCAGTAATCGTCTGCTCAGCTTGCGCTGATGCTGGCGGGGCAGGTGATTTAGAGTCAGGGATGTCGTCTTTCATCACTGCCATCTCTGTGTGGCCAGGAGCCCCTGAAACTGAATGCTAGCTTTATTGTATCCAATTAATTTTTAATCAAGAACAATTTAGCTGCCCCTGGTCTGCGCCGGCACTGTGGCAGACGGGTGTAATTGGAAAAGACAAGTCAGGAGGAAAACAAATTAAAGATTGAAAAGCCTTGGGTTAGTAGCGTGGGACAAGTCCCCCCCCCCCCCCAGGATGAGGTTGGGGTTCAGGACTGGATGAAGGTTGCACTCTGAAAGTCTTAACATGCCTTTAATGCACCGTTGGAATTTCTGCGATCTGTGTGCTTTTGAATAACCATGTCATGTCATGTGTGTGTTTGGGTGTGTTTGTTTATCTTACTGGTGCGTCTGTTCTGTATGTTTATCAGACAGCATGTTTGGAAGGGTAAGTTGTTTTTCTTCTTGTTTCAGGGGCTGTAACACTCAGAGAATACTGTCACTCAGCTGTAGGCTCCATGGCAACGCACATGACACAAGTGACGATCCAGCAGTCTTCCCTCACCAACGAGTCCTCCCTCTCTCTCTCTCTCTCTCTCTCTCTCTCTCTCCCCCCTCACACACATATTCCTTGTGGTCACAGTACCAGTCAGTGAGGCGCCCCAAACCACCTCACCCTCTCGTGACCTTACACAACACACAAGCAGCCATGGCAACCAGCCACCAATCACATGACAGCACGAAAGAACACGATTATTCACACCATCACTATGACCACACAAGAATCAGGCTGATAGACACAGGAAAGAACATCCATAAAACTTACACCTGTGCTTACACACACACGCAAACACACACGCATGCATGCACACACACATACACGCATGAGCACGTACACACACACAAACAACACACACAAACATGCATGTACACATACACACAAACACGCACACACAACACACACAGACAAACATGCATGCACACACTCACACACACACACAAACACACACACACACACACACACATTGCATTCACATTTTCAGCCCTCCAGAGATAATAGTAAGTTAAACCTTATTAGTGTAGTCTTATTAGTGTAGTCTTTTCCTCATGCAAGCAAGATATTCTGGTGGTGTATTGTTTCTTTTGCTGCTGTGTGTATCTATGTGTTTCAGCACACACTGTGCACATGTGCATCTTGGTGTTCAGTTTAGCCAATGAGGTAGAGACCATAAAATCAAACCCACACCCATAAGGCAATGACAGGATTACAAGAGAAGCTTTAAATAGCCCAGGGGTAGATCCTACCTCTGCACTGAGCTGACTTCAGTTCAGTCTCACAAGTGCGATCTGTCCCCATACCAATAGGAGTTGACTGATTTCACTGATCCCAGCACAGCAGCCAAGAGCACATACAGAGAAAACATGCTCCTTTTGATGGAGTGGGCCACAACCTGATGTGATATGTGAAAGCTTATTTGACTCAGCATGAAACATAACATGGTGCTTTGCCAGACTAGATATAAACACAACAGAGATGCACCAAACAACTCTGTGTGGTTAGGCACTAAGAATGATTTAGCTTAGACTGTGTATATGTGTGTGTGTGCCTGACCTTAGCCAGGAGGTACCCTTAAAATTGAACTAAAGGATCCAAACTAATACTCAAAGCAGTGAATAGGCCTGACTTTGAACACAGTGTTGAACACGGTGAGTTAATGCACTGAAACAATTATGTGCACATTGTGTAATGGCTGATTAATCAATAAAGTATCTCTCACCTATTCTAACCCTCCAGGAAAACTCAATCTATTTGAGGAAGTTATCTTACTTTAATTTCTCTCTCTCTCTTTAACACACCCACACACACACTTGCACGCACACACATACATACACACAAATATATACACACCCACACACACACATGCACACACACACACACACCTTCCTTTCTGGCATCCCCTCATCTTTCTACTTTGTGTCCGCCAGGCTGTACCACAGCAGCGGACACTAGCAGACTAGCAGGTTACGAGCACTGCAGGGTCACCTGCTCTGACTGGTCCCTCCCCCCCCGCCCAACTGCAGTGGACCCCCGCAGGAACAAAGGAAACTTCATGATATCACATGACTCTCTCTAATTGGACAGACTCCACTCCCCACTGCAAGACTCTCTCTAATTGGACAGACTCCACTCCCCACTGCAAAACTGTCTATAATTGGACAGACTCCACTCCTCACTGCAAGACTCTCTCTAATTGGACAGACTCCACTCCTCACTGCAAGACTCTCTCTAACTGGACAGACTCCACTCCTCACTGCAAGACTCTCTCTAACTGGACAGACTCCACTCCTCACTGCAAGACTCTCTCTAACTGGACAGATTCCACTCCTCACTGCAAGACTCTCTATAATTGAACAGACTCCACTCCTCACTGCAAGACTTGTGACATTTCATCTATCTCTGGTGACCATATCTGTTGTTTCTTATATCTGTAATGGAATATGCCAGTGGAGCTGTCCACAGAGGTACCACATTACAGTCTAATACAGACCTGTCCACAGAGGTACCACATTACAGTCTAATACAGACCTGTCCACAGAGGTACCACATTACAGTCTAATACAGACTGTATACAGTAATACAGTGCCAGGCCTTCCATAATGAAGAAACATGTTCTGCAACACGCACTGTCATCGTCCTTCACTCAGACGTGTTCACACTGGGCTGCAACCACCACAATGTGGTGTTACACGCTGGTGCCCTTGGGTACCTGCCACTGTGGACAGAGTTGTGGACCAGAGGTGCGGACAGAGGTGTGGACAGAGGTGCGGACCAGAGGTGCGGACCGTGACCAGGTTTGGGCTCCGTAGTGTGTTAAGATCATTGTAACTGGGGGAGACACAGTGTGATACTCACGTAAACTTAGTACTGACTATCCCAAAGTAAATCTATAAAGTGAAAGCAGTGTTTCAGTGTTTATTAAAACACACCCACTAAAAACATCAGCTCAAATGTGGGATGGGGGACGGACTGTTAAACTGAAGCCAATTAATGTTAAAGACTTAAAGAACTGAGCACAGAACACATGGTTTATCCTCCTGTGAGCTTCTTGCCTCTTCTTTTCTCTTTTGTGACATTGTGGTAAGACTCAATATTCAGTACTGAAACCCATGTGTAGGTGTTACCTGGGTACGCTTGTTTGCATGTATGGTTTGTTATGTTCACTTTGCGTTGCCCTTTATGCTTCAGATGTAAGTGGGCTGGAATGTGTGTCATGTTTTGAAGGGCTGAAGTTAAGTTCCCTGGAACATGGCCAGGCAAGCTTTTGTGCACACCAAGCACATTGCAGAAATGGAACCGTACACTATTCTGGGTTATGCGCTCCGTTGCTGAAACGATCTCACAAGATATAGCTTACAGAATGAAGTTTACTACGTCCTCAGATAAATTCGGCCGTTTCGCAACGCAGTTATAATTATATCAATTGTTGATGAAATATGATGATTGCGTGTGCACCCCTCTGCGCCCGGGTTGACGCTGGTGCACCGAGCCCAACGACTCCTGCACAGAAATACTTAATCGTTGCTGTCGGCAAGGCAATAACTTGATACTCAAAAGCGTTCAAAAAGTCTAAAGCTTCCTGCAAAGTCGCACCTTGACCTTGGTGGCTTACTCCCGCGAACTCATACTCGCGCACTGTTCAGTTTTTCTGTCACAGAGGCCATGACATTCCGCCTGAAGGTAGTATTGCACACGGAGTTGTTAACCAGTACCTCCACCGATTTGTTATGCAACCCAGCGCAATTCAAAACCCGAAATCAACAAACTTAAGTTCACCCTGTCTAATCTTACGTAAGCTATGTGCGTTCTAAGATTAGCAACGGCGCGTAGCCTATACAGTCTACCAGCTACGGAGGGTATGGGACTTGGACCGCAGAAAAAGCTCGTAATCTTTAACATCCCTTTGTGACTGATGTTCGGTGTCCCCAACAGTTGTCCATACACCAGCTGCTAAACACAATGCGACGACCCAGTGTACCATTACCTGTATTTAGGTTTAATTTCTTTTACAGGCGTCTGAGTAAATGTTTATGTTTACGTATGATGTCATTTGGACCGCCTCGCGCACTCGCTCGACCAGCTTCTCTTCTCCGTGCGAAAGCGCGCGCGTGTCCTGAGCAGCACGCGCATGCCAGAACGTGTTCCTTGTTGTTGTTTTTGTTTTGGTGTGTGGATTGCGGTGTGCGCACTACTCGCTCGAATTTCATTGGAGAATTTCTAACACTATATATATATATATATATATATATATATATATATATATATATATATATACACTATATATATTTAAATATTTACGAAAATGGAACCTACCTTCCAACCAGCGGAGCTGTTGCTGTCCCCTTTGTCTTTGAAATATGGCACATTCCTGACCATCCAGTCATATATCTGGGAGAGAGTTAGTCTCTTGTCTGGTGCGCTCTCTATGGCTTTGGTGATTAGGTCTGCGTAGGACAGATTGCCCCATGCGTTTCTGCGCGAGGACGACTTCCGCGGGGTTTGCTGCTGGCTGTTCACCCCGGCGTTTGTCTGAGCCGCTAGCGGGGAGTGCGAAGAGAGCGGAGAACCCGCGGTCTCCGGATCCCCACCGGAGCGCACCCCGTTAACCAGCGGGCCAGCCCTGCAGTTGTCGTCTCCGGCTCCAGCGTCGTTTGCATTGATGGCCATGGCTCTGTCGTCCTCATCATCTTCCTCCTCGGGAATAATGCCCGTGTCGTTGGCTTCAGGCTTTGCCGAGCTGGACTCGGGTAACGGCCAAGTACAAGATCGCGGTCGTTTCTGGGGCTCGAAGTCCGGATCTATAGCGACGTCCAGAGAGGACGGAGGCTCTGAGGATGTTGTCTCCGCCATTGAAATGTCCAACCTATATCGCTCCACGCAACTCTCTATTCAAGTTAGACAGGTAGTGGTAAACTGTCAAAGTCCCGTTCCATGAATGCGTCTTCACAATCAGTACAACCCGGCGTTCCGCGCAGATCTCAGAAGTGACTTGCACGTCAACAGTCCTGTATTTTGGAAAACATACGCATATCTATTGTAAGCTCTCCATGAAATAGCTGGTGATCACTATACACAGCATACAAAAATCACATTCTTACAACTGGATAAATTAAACATGCTGATTAGCTTTCGATATAACTGCTATTTTTTTTAAAGGGTTGTTTTGTGATGAAACGAAGTAATTGGGACACACCATTCGCCGAGACCCGTTCAGATCCCACAACCTTCCCCCACGCAGAGCGGGTTGCGTTTCTGTGTCGCACTCAAAATCAATCCAAGCACTGATGTAATGCGACTATATATCTCCAGCGCACCTCGCCAACAGCCACGGGTAAAGCGTCGCGACGTCACGAAAAGCATCCCACTCGACGAGCAAGGCACGACACGACCACATTAGGACCCAAGTCACAGGAAATTAAATTCGTTAAAACGTCATTATAAACACGGGGTCTTGTCAGATGCAGAGAGCGGAGCGAGCGAGAACGCGACCGCTCGCGCAGTCCCGTTGCCACCTTGACGTTTTCCTTTTCGCTCCTAAGTTGATTTAACAGCAGAAGGAGGCTGGCTACGCGTCTACACTGAACGAGAGAAAATCAACACGGACGTGCACTCGAAGCCGAGTCCCTTACGGGGAAAAAAATACGATCCGAAACAGCAAAGGCACTTTTCTTCGCGCCTGGTCTCACACAGAGCTGCTGAACCCTATACAGTCCCGATCCTCTTTCAGCAGTCTGCGAGCTCTACTTCAACTTACAATGGTTCGGCCGGAGAGAAAGGAGACGTGAGCCCTACGCCGTGAGCGCAGCCCCTTGGCACGGGATCGCCTTTTAAAGGGCCACAGCACCAAAGTACAGTACACAGTCACACAAGGGCATGTTCAGACACGCCGCACCAGCTGGATCGGTAGATTGGATTGCCGAATATAGTTCAAGTTCAAGAATCAAGGTTTGAATGGTCGTTTACATTCTGTCATATTGCAGCTACGCCACGAACACAAGATGTTTTATAGGTCAAACCTAATAATCAGCTTTTGACGAACAAGCTAATAATAAAGGGACTAAAGCTATTAATTTTCCAGCATAGTGTAATTTTGTTTTTTCATACTCTTCTTTTAAAACAAACTATAGACCATATCTCCATGTCGTTAAATAGCCTATATTTACACTTTACCTTCAGACGGAGTTCTCCGCGTTGGCCCATTAATCCCGTGTTAAGTTTCTCCTTGAACGCGGATGACACGCCCCCTTCAGACAGCTCCAGCGCGTTTAAGTATATGACGTCATTGAGTTCATAATTAAAAACTTCTACGTCCGCTCCTCCTCCACCCCCCCCCTGCACCCCCACCCCCCCCACCAGGCCACTAGCACGTCTTTGTTCCGATGAAGATGTTTTTCGGACCTGCGCAGTAGTACAGACGGTGACGCACTCCTAGTGCACGTGAAGGAATGCGCGCGCCTGTTCCACCTGTGTGCGCATCACGAATCGATGAAGGCGCACCAAGATTCAACATGAATCACTGAGGCTTATTTGACGGACAGTTAATTATACCTGGGTGCAGCTCAGTTTTGTGGGGAGTGATGCACTAAGCAGAATAGTTTTCAGGGTGTCATTCACCCGCGTTTTTTTTTCAGTGACCACAAACCAGATGCTGCACTAACAGTAATGAGATGCGCCACACGTGAACGGCTTTGTGGCACCGAGATTCCATCATCTGGTGCAGACATAGTGATGTTGGACCTCCACAGTGCGCTTCTGAAGGCAACATTCGCGTTCCCATTTGCAGTATGAGTTAAGATAAGCCATTCTCCCCCCGCCCACTCCGCTCCCTCCTTTGTTTGCAGCTCGGCCTGCCTAAAAGCGACACGGCGGACCGGAGGACGCAGGTCTGGGCATTTAAAGAACACACAGCTGCAACAATCAAACCAGCCGCTATAGCGGTAACACGGTAACGGTGTGTGAACAATAAACACGACGACTGCGCAATGATGAACAAAAATTCAGCACGACACGCTTCGGCATCATCCGATGTTTTTTTTCTTATTTCATTTTGTTGTCTTTTTTATCCTTATTATCCTATAATTGTCCTTTAGTTGTCCTTTTTCGTCATCTCGAGGAAGTGGCGCGCGAGGTCATGAGCACTGGACTCCGAGACACCGGACTGGCTGTTTGCAGGATTTGACAAGGGTAGGCGGTGTCTGACTGTAAGCAAACATTTACAACAATAACAAACACCCACAAACAAAAACAGTAAACACACGGTCACGTGCAGCCCACATAATAACTGTCCTTTGCTGCCATCTGATGGCCCATAGGCGAAACAACCCCAAAAAGAATCAATCGTCATTTGTGGACCACAGAGTGGTAATGTTCACCTAGAAACAAGGACATTCTGTAATCTGCAACCGAGGAATACTGCGCGATCTGATTTGCTAGGAAACTAAAGGAAGCCATTAGATGTAGTGCCACGCAAAGCCCTGGGTGTAGAGAAGCAACATGACATCTGTACGTTTACACTGTTATTGTCCAAAACAATGGCAAAGAAATTATTTGATTGACTTATGGTAGGGAATTCCAGCGCTCCAGGCGCATATAAATGAATTAGCTACATACCTTAAAACTGATGTCAACAAATGTCAACTGATGTTGTTTACTGCGCTAAATTTGACTTCATCTCAAGGCTTCATAAAGGAATAGCTACATGTTTGTATGTACCAGTTAACACTGAGTGAATGTAAACTGGCTCTCGCTGGCTATCATTCACTGCTAGTTTTGGTACCATTGTTTAGACGAATTACGTATTTGCATCCAATCTGCTAATTAATGCTCAGTAGTGAATTTCATTACAGCATGGTATAGAAATATAGATGGCTATATTTATCTAAATCTCACCCTCTGTTCTAAAACAGTAAAATCTTGCAAGGACGTCGCGTCTTTAGAAAAATCACTAGGCTATAATGGTGAGAAAATCCTACGTTTATCAAAAGCCTACAAACACGTATCGGAATTCACCCGCATTAAATATTAACACTGCATAGTCAGATTGAGAATCAAGTACAAAACACGGCTCATTTTATTCAAATAAATATTCCGTTTAATGTTACAGCTTCACATCCAGCATTTCCCTCAACTCGCTTCTTCTAAACCACCATTAGAGGGCGGTATATACCTACCATTATTCTATTGTCTGCTAGTAAACTCTAATAGTAGTCTATAAATTCGTATAATAACTTACAAACAACATCATACACAAATACATACAAATACGCAAGCACAGTCATCATGTAATGATTATTATGTTATTTTAGAACAACTTTATTTGCGAACATTACGAATATTCAACGTTATCGTTCTGTCCCCTGCACTTATAGTGTCAACCACTAGCTGTGCTGTTGGGTATTGTGAAGGCTACACATACACGCTTTAGCTTTGACTATACGCTCCCTAATTAATCAGCATCGAGTTGGGAGAACAGAAAGTGGCGGAAATATATAGAACTGCAACTTACTGACGTGATCGGTTCATATTATACATTAATCGCAAACCAGTTTCGGTCGGTTCTTTATTATAAACTAATGCAGTTGTATATCGTTTAACGCAGTTTACTTTAAACGACATGATCATTATGTAACGCTAGTTTTTCTAAATGATGAGAGTGATCCTGAATATCTGAGTCATACAACAGGCTTCAGTGCTGTCCCGTTTAAATATTATTAAAAGTTCTGTAATCCCACAGTTGGTAGTTTTTTTCTTTCCAAATATGGACCTAAACGCCATCATACAGGACATGCGGACATTTTTTTATCAAGAATGAAAAGCAAAAGCTCCACTACAACTCATCCTGACAAAAATAACGACAGCGTCGGTAACCGTGCGCGCGCGCGCGTGTCTCCGTCTTCACGTTTGACTTCGGTCTCCCCGAACCCAGTAGCGCTCCGTCTGCATCTCCGCCAGTCGCGACAGCGCCCTTCGCAGGGCGAACGTTTCCTCCTCGGATGTGAACAGTGTTAGTCTCTTCTCTGCCTCCTGGAGAGGAATACGGCAGAACAGCATAATACCATCAGCTCACGCAGAAACAGCAAGATATTTACAGTAAATCTTAAATGAATGAAGCACTGGCACATTTGCTCACAGAGACTGTTACCTGGCTATAACGTCACCCTTTTCCTTACATATCTGTGTAACACTGACTGTCAGACACTTCCTCTGCCAGGGGTATATGCCACTGGTTTTAGTTAGCATCATGGCCGACGCCGTGTCTCACTCTGGACAGGCAGGGGTCGTTGAGCATCAGGCGGTCCCTCGCCTCCTCCCCAGAGAGAGGGCCTCCATCGAACAGACGGTGCAGAGGGGCCTCAGATAACAGCACCACCCAGAGGAGTGGGGGGGGGGGTGGTGTCAGGGGAGATGGAGCAGGTAGGTGAGACTGATGAACAGGTAGCACAGGAATGCCACTCTGGTTGTTTTGCAACGTCACTCAAACTACACTGAACTCTGAACTTTGACCTTCTGACCTTTGTCATGCTCAGACAGACAGCATGCACACACGTTACCTTTTGGTCATAGGAAATGTCAATGAGTGTTACAAGACGCCTGGCCTGGTCTTTCAATCCGGCCTTCAACCGCGGCACCTTACAGATGATGACCGTGTCAAAGTGATGCGCTATCTCTAGATAATCACTCGCACCTAAAGGCTGAAATGTTCACACACACAAATATTGAATGTTTTAGCTTAATCTAAAATAATCTATTATAAAATGATTGACTTTGTGCTTATCATTAGCAGGAGAGTCTAAGAGGAGAAAAATACCTCGTGTCTTTAAGATTTCCCTTTTAGCCATGAAAGACATGTGTGTGGCGTGAGGTGAGTGGAATAAGTTTGTGCAGAATGTGAAGTGTGTGTGGTAGTGTAATGTTTTCCAAGTTGCCTATGTACCTTTTCAGCCATCTCTCTCTCTCTCTCTATCCCTTCTTTGCTCCCCTCTCGAATTTCTCTCTAATCTTTCCCTCCATTTTCTTCATCATGCAACAGTGTGACCCCCACATGTGTGTGTGTGTGCGCAACAGTGTGCCCGTGCATGTGTGTGTGTATGTGTGTGTATGGGTGCAACAGTGTGCCCGTGCATGTGTGTGTGTGTGCGCCCATGCATGTGTGTGTGTGTGTGTGTGGGTGCAACAGTGTGCCCGTGCATGTGTGTGTGTGTGTGTGTGTGTGTGCGCAACAGTGTGCCCGTGTGTGTGTGTGTATGTGCACAACAGTGTGCCCGTGTGTGTGTGTGTGTGTGTGTGTGCAACAGTGTGCCCGTGTGTGTGTATGTGTGTGTCTGTGTTTATATTGGTGCAACAGTGTGCCCGTGTGTGTGTGTGTGTGTCTGTGTGTATACTGGTGCAACAGTGTGCCCGTGCATGTGTGTGTGTATGTGTGTGTCTGTGTGTATACTGGTGCAACAGTGTGCCCGTGTGTGTGTGTGTGTGTGTGTATGGGTGCAACAGTGTGCCTGTGTGTGTGTGTGTGTGTATGGGTGCAACAGTGTGCCCGTGTGTGTGTGTGTGTGTGTGTGTGTGTATGGGTGCAACAGTGTGCCTGTGTGTGTGTGTGTGTGTATGGGTGCAACAGTGTGCCCGTGCATGTGTGTGTGTATGTGTGTGTGTCTGTGTGTATACTGGTGCAACAGTGTGCCCGTGTGTGTGTGTGTGTGTGTATGGGTGCAACAGTGTGCCTGTGTGTGTGTGTGTGTGTGTGTGTTGTGCCCGTGCATGTGTGTGTGTGTGTGTGGGTGCAACAGTGTGCCTGTGTGTGTGTGTGTGTGTGTGTATATTGGTGCAACAGTGTGTGTGTGTGTGTGTGTGTGTATGGGTGCAACAGTGTGCCTGTGTGTGTGTGTGTGTGAATGGGTGCAACTGTGTGTGTGTGTGTGTATGGGTGCAACAGTGTGCCTGTGTGTGTGTGTTTGTGTGTATGGGTGCAACAGTGTGTCCGTGTGTGTGTATGGGTGCAACTGTGTGTGTGTGTATGGGTGCAACATTGTGCCTGTGTGTGTGTGTGTGTGTGTGTGTGTATGGGTGCAACAGTGTGTCTGTGTGTGTGTGTGTGTGTGTGTGTGTGTGTGTGTGTGTGTGTGGGTGCAACAGTGTGCCTGTGTGTGTGTGTGTGTGTATGTATGGGTGCAACAGTGTGCCTGTGTGTGTGTGTGTGTATGTATGGGTGCAACAGTGTGCCTGTGTGGTAACCAAGCAGGAAGGCACATTAAAACATGCTGACATTGTCCCGACTGCATTAGTCTGGCCATGAAGATAAAGAAAGTTGAGGACTCTTCACATACGTGCTCACACCACAAACACACACACACACACACACACACACACACACACACGTTGACGCTGAGCAGAAAGACAAAGGCCAGATGAAAGGGGCAGTTAACAAGCAAACAGTCTAACTCACGCGCGATGAAGACGCGGATGTGATATGAAAAGTGGGTCGGGTCACAGCTGACGAGACCAGGTGGAGGCAAAGCACGGACCCATCCGGAACCGCAAACGCAGATTCGAACAAATGTTTGAGTGGATTCTGAACATCTGCACGCTCAGTGCATTCATGCATTGTGTGTTTTATATATTGCAAGACAAACAATTTTTTCCATACAGGAGAAGAAGGAGGCCAGTCAGGCTGACTGTCCTCGTCTCATCAGATCTCTGGAGGAGCTTTTAGCAACATTCCCAAACATGAGTGCTTGTGGGTCTCCGTACAAGAGCAGGGCTTGGCTTTAGAAATGGCCACGCTGTCGAATGGACGTGGAAAATGCCATGTGCTGGCTAGTGGTGAGGCGATTAGGGACATCTGCAGATGCTGGAGCTGTAGATCCCTTTCAGAAGTTTGTTTCTTTATACGTCCATTACATATATACACCAGATGATATAAAACAGTAATTGTTCAGTCTTTAAAAAGCAGACCACAGCAAGTTCAGCCAAGGCTGATCAATAAGATGTGGCTTTGAAAGTCTCCTATGTGCTTTTAGTGCCTTATTGAGTCCGGAGCCACATCCTGGTTTCTTTAGTGCTGGCCTTATTGTAAGAAGCACTTTCAATCTAACCTGTTTGGGGTTGCATGCTCGTCTTCATATAACTGTTAAAACTGCAGGAGACATGGGGGACTCCCATACATATCACACTGTCTGCAGTCTGGCGCTCTCTGCAGGTCATTTCTGCACTAGCAGCCATTAGCAGCATGTTGTTGACTTTTTAATTAGATTTAAATGTGCATAAAAACCACCTGCATATGCAAACATATTTCACAGGCTCTAATTCACCTCATTCATGCATGCACTGCTTACCCAGCGGCAGCAAGATTGCTACACTTTTGAATGTGGACAAAGATAACGAACGTCGCAATGCACACTTTGACATTATGTGTTCATGTATGTGTGTTGGCATTTATTTGCACATACACTTAAACAAAACTTTCAGCTAATTTACATGCTTATGTAAGCAAAACGTTCTGCTAATTTGCATGTATACTTTAGCCTAACTTTACTTCAGTTAATGTATACCTAAGCAAAAAAAATCAGCCAGTTTGTTCTTGGAAAAGGCCTGTGTCACATCCTGGTCGTACGCCACGAGGGGACTTAACGAACACACGATTCCTGATGTTTCAGACTCCTGAAGGAAGGCACAGAAGCCAACGGGGAAGATGCAGACACAAGACTTACCTCAGACTCATGTAAGACACTCCAGACGTACCTCAGACTCACATAAGACACTCCAGACTTACCTCAGACTCACGTAAGACACTCCAGACTTACCTCAGACTCACGTAAGACACGCCAGACTTACCTCAGACTCCCGTAGGACACTCCAGACTTACCTCAGACTCACATAAGACACTCCAGACTTACCTCAGACTCACGTAAGACACGCCACACTTACCTCAGACTCACGTAAGACACTCCAGACTTACCTCAGACTCACATAAGACACTCCAGACTTACCTCAGACTCACGTAAGACACTCCAGACTTACCTCAGACTCACAAAAGTTGCTGTTTTAACAATGGATGCGATTAGGCACACACACACACACACACACTTGCACTCACACACACACTATCATGCACAGACACACACACTTGCATTCTCACACACAAACACTCTCACACACACTCTCACTCACACACACTCCCACACACACACACACACCTGCGCGCACACACACACACAGTTCACATGCTCTGCTTAGCTCCCACTCTAGCTAAGCAAAATGAACTCACGTACCCTCATGTTGTCTGAAAGTCAACTCATGGACCAGTGTATTAACAGAAGCCTCCGCACCAGGTTCACTCCATCTGCAGAGCGCAGGAGTGAGACGTGGATATCAGAAACGAGTCTGTAGAGCTCAGATCACACAGCGAGGTGCAGGTCTTGTTAAGTTCCTCACCACCACTCCATAGCACAGGATGCTCAGAACAAACATCATGACCGTCATTGGAAGCACCAACTGTGTACCCCCCCCCCCCCTCACACACACACACACGTGTGCACACACACATGCACGCATGCACACACACACACAAACAACCTTCCTTTTGCAACTTAGAAATACTGTTCAGCAGTAACAAACACACAAACACAAAGAAAGAAAGAGAGACAGACAGAAAGAGAGAGACAGTCTGAGAGAGAGACAGACAGAAAGAGAGAGACAGTCTGTGAGAGAGACAGACAGAGGACTCTTGTATGTAAAATAGCTTCCCTGCAGGCTCCAGTTGCCTGTGGAGCCTTGTGGTGTGGCAGTGTTCCTATGCACCAAACCCAACCACAGGTTCAAACAACATGTTATGATGTTGTACAAATAAAAGTACATATGTATGTTCTCATTTCTCTTAGGCCACCTACAGGGAGAGGAGTGCTACTGCAACGCTCTGTCACAGAGACCAGCCGGTACCTACAGAGACCCCCACTCTCTCCAGGGAGTGTACTCACTACAACGAATACAGATGGGTATGATCTGGTAAATGTTGTAGGTTCTTCCAAAGCTTCTGGTCTTCTAGTACTAAATCCTGACGGGTGCGAAGTGCTGTCATTCTTGAGTGGAGGTCTCGATCTGATTCACCACTTGGACCGACTGAATTGTGACTCAGCACCATCTGTAACTGTTTCAGAGTGTTTTAAAAGATTCTGTGTCTGGGTGGAAGACTTGCAGGAGAGCTGCGATCCCAAACCACCACCGCACCCGCTCGTTCTGCTCCAGAGCTTTCAAAGACTGATGTTAGGGACCTGAACACTCGATCCAGACGCTCTGCCAGTTTGGGAGACACTCGAACGTGAGAGTGTGTCTGTGCGCCGAGAAACACTCAGATTGAACAAAGTGTCAGAGACACAAGATGACAAAAAAAGGCTGATGAAAGGAATGGGTGATTATTTTTAACAGGAGTAATAATATGTGGTATTACTCGAGGAGGCCACTGCCTGAATCAGTCCTTCAATGACAGCTCCGGCGAATTATGAAATCAGTGAATTTCTCACCACCCTCCTCCTTGAACCAGGGATAATTAGCAATCATCACATGGAGCGAGAGGAATCATGTGTGCTCCTACCCGCCCCTCCTTCTCCGAGCTCTTCTCCTATTCTCCAGCGCTGTCAACTTTTCTCTCCCGAGCCCAGAGTTCCGCGGCCGAGGCGATTGGCTGAATCGGGCGTAATGACAGCCTGTCAAACCGCGAGCATCGCCAGACAAAAGACACAGTGGCACTCCGTCAGCCCCGCGCGACCTCCACGGCGAGGCGCCCGGTAAACAGCCGCCACGGGGACGGCACTGTGCCAAATCAAGTTGCCCCTCTCTCCCTGTCTCTCTCTCTTTCTGCCCCCCCCCCCCCCCAGGGAAGGGGTTTGTGCTTCGTGAATGTGCCTTGACAGCTGGTGTGCTGTCACGACGTTCCTCAGAAAGGGGAGGTACCGCGGAGACCAGGAGTAAGGAGGAAATGGAGGATTTCTGAAACAATCAGAGTGCGGGTCTATATAATCAGCTGGAGATGTGTCTCCTTGTGGATCATTGCATGATTATGGCCTCTGATGGGTTCATTAGGGACCTATAACTCCTCAGAGAGCTCAATCTTCAACCCTTCAATGGCACCCTCCCCCACAAGACACTCCACCCCCCCCACACACACACACACATGCACACACGCACATACGCACACACACACACACATACAAGACCTACTTTCAAGATTCACGTCCCACTAAAGGGGATCACAGCCATTACAGTGCACTGGGGATTGTCATGACTACCTTAACGATGTGTTAATTCAAAACACAACTGTGTGAAATGTAACACCAATCTGTTTTTCAGCTTGACGTCAAGACCTTAACAGTCAGACGTCAGGACCTTAACGGTCAGACGTCAGGACCTTATCGGTTAGACGTCAAGACCTTAAGGGTCAGGACCTTAACAGTTAGACGTCAGGACCTTAACGGTCAGGACATTAATGGTCAGACGTCAGGACCTTAACGGTTAGACGTCAGGACCTTAATGGTCAGGACCTTAACGGTCAGACGTCAGGACCTTAATGGTCAGGACCTTAACGGTTAGACGTCAGGACCTTAACGGTCAGGACCTTAACAGTCAGACGTCAGGACCTTAACAGTCAGACGTCAGGACCTTAATGGTTAGACGTCAGGACCTTAACGGTTAGACGTCAGGACCTTAACGGTCAGACTGCAGGACCTTAACAATCAGACATCAGGACCTTAACGGTCAGATGTCAGGACCTTAGCAATCAGACTCAACCATCGACTGGTTCCTCACACGATCAATTAATACCTCACACTAAAGACACTCAGAAGGCCAGATGATCCCATGTAGCTCCTCAAGCCAATGTCCAGGATGTCCAAACGCTTCCCAAATAAGAGCTCCACATGGCAACGAAAGGGTGTGTGTGTGTGTGTGTGTGCACTTCTCTCTCTCTCTCTCTCTCCCTCTCTCTCACAAAAAAAGTTGCCTTTCAGTTTTTCAAAGCGAGCTTGGCTATTGAGAGGGAACAAAAGACACAGATAGCTGGCGATAGAGCTCTGATGAGGTCCACTACCTCATTACGGACAGCCCAAAACATTTGACGCTTCTCTCTCCCTCTCTCTCTCTCTTTCTCTCTCTCTCTCTCTTCCTTACTCCTCCTTTGCAGGCGAGAGAATCGAGAGAGCTAAGCTGAAAGAACGCGGGTGGGAAGACGGGGGCGGGGGGGGTTGTGAGGGGGGGTGGTCCATTCATCTGTGTGTGTCTTACAGCCACCGAGGAAAGAGGACAGAGAGAGAATGAGGGGCAGCTTAAAACAGTGCCTTTATGCTTCTGCGTCCAGGACGACTCCTCTTACATCAAAGTGTTTTCACCACTGTGGTGTGTGATTTCTTGTGTGTGTGTGTGTGTGTGTGTGTGTGTCTGCGTGAGCGTATTCAGAGATTAAGTGACTAGTGAGTATGTGTGTGTGATGGGGGTGGTGCGAGATGTGAACACACTAATTATGCCTAATTATCTATTCCCTTTACATGTAGCTTTGTTGGCCCCTCCAAACGTTCTCACAACATGTGTGGAACGTTCTCACAACCTCATGCTGCCCTGACCACAGTGCTGAGAGCGACATCAACCTGTAGAAGATCTGCACAGCTTGGACCACCCCAGAACACACACACACACACACACACACACACACACACACACACACACCCAGCTCTCTGGCTGAAGCATACGGGCAGGCCAGTAGAGGCCAGCAGAGGGTGCAATGGGTTCTGGGTAACAGAAGAATGATCCAGTGTAATGAGACATAATGATGCACAGCAGAGAAACAGTGATATTTCTCTCTCTCACTCTCTCTCACTCATTCTCTCTGTCTGTCTCTCTCTTTCTGTCTGTCTCACTCTCTCTGTCTCACTTTCCCTCCGTCTCACTCTGTCTCTCACTCTCTCACCCTCTCTCCTTCTCTATCTTTTTGATCGGATGATTTACTGGGTTGATCTGTCTCTCCGTGACCTGCTGTCAGAAGCCTATGCTAATTAGCTGGAGTTAATCCAGCATGCGCAGTAGCTCCAGATTACCTCACGCAATTCCTCTGTACGTCCTCAACGTTTGCATGTAGCCTCATACATTCTTTCTAAGTAAAAAAAAAAGGTTTAAAATGTAAAGGGTATGAAAACATAAACGAACAGGGAAAAGAGTTGTTGGCTAACCAAAGGCCAAGAGGACAATGACGGTCATTCAACATCAGTTCATGGCTCTGAACTGCACGATACTTCAGCATCATAGAAGTGACTCTATCCCATAGAGTCCTTCACCATGTACACACACACACAAACACACACACTCACACGCATACACACACACACTTCCCAGCCACCACTTACATTTATTTCCCTTTGTTTAATTTTTTTAAATACTTGGCTGACTGTACGTACCAATTAGCCCGTACAAAAGAACTGAGAAGGATTTAAACACCAGGAAGGACAGGGGAAGGAAGCCCTTCAGCTAAATTAGGGTGATCATATTTCCCAGACAATATTATAATGCTTCTGCGATTGAGTGATGACAGTGGAACAAAAACGTCAAAGCACAGCAAAGTAAGACATGACCCTGGAGACCATGGAGAGCCTGGAGATAGGTGAACACACCTGGCTCAAGACGTACCGTGGTGACTGCAGCGTTGTAGGAGCAGGAGCCACTAGGGCGGCGCTAAAGGGCTTCTGATGTTCTACTAGGGAAGGACTGACCTGGCCGAGCAGCTGAAGGGAAGCACAGGGCTGCAAACACAGAGGAACCACCGACTGAACTGAGTCTCCCATGAGGCCTCGGGACAGAGAGACATGAGGCCTCGGGACAGCGAGACATGAGGCCTCGGGACAGAGAGACATGAGGCCTCGGGACAACGAGACATGAGGCCTCGGGACAGAGAGACATGAGGCCACGGGACAGTGAGACATGAGGCCTCGGGACAGCGAGACATGAGCCCATGGGACAGCGAGACATGAGGCCTCGGGACAACGAGACATGAGGCCTCGGGACAGTGAGACATGAGGCCACGGGACAGCGAGACATGAGGCCTCGGGACAGCGAGACATGAGCCCATGGGACAGCGAGACATGAGGCCTCGGGACAGTGAGACATGAGGCCTCGGGACAGAGAGACATGAGGCCTCGGGACAGAGAGACATGAGGCCTCGGGACAGCGAGACATGAGGCCATGGGACAGCGAGACATGAGGCCTCGGGACAACGAGACATAAGGCCTCGGGACAGTGAGACATGAGGCCTCGGGACAGAGAGACATGAGGCCTCGGGACAGAGAGACATGAGGCCACGGGACAGCGAGACATGAGGCCATGGGACAGCGAGACATGAGGCCACGGGACAGCGAGACATGAGCCCATGGGACAGCGAGACATGAGGCCTCGGGACAACGAGACATGAGGCCTCGGGACAGGGAGACATGAGGCCTCGGGACAGCGAGACATGAGGCCTCAGGACAGCGAGCTGTGCTGCTATGTCCATGGTTACCATGCCAGTCAGGTGGGTGCTGTAATGATGACGTGTTTGACAGCTTTATTATCTACATGGGCTTTACTACAACAACGTAACGGAGTGTGTGTGTGATTAAGTTTCACTGAGGTGACCAGATCTGAGGTGGTGAAAAAGAGTAGGGTGGGAGGGGGGGAGTGGGGGGGGGGGCTGAACATTTTAGGCTACTTCACCACTCCCCCTTCTCACTCTAGCGAACCGAACAGAGTGGGGGGCGGGGACTAGTTTGTGAACCAAATGATTCTCGAAATTCTCGAAATGTAGGCACTAGTAAAACAAAATTTGCGAAGTGAGGTATTGTCTGGGTAAAAGATGGCGTCTGGTCACCCTAGTGTTACTGTTCCTTATTTCAGCCACCTTAACTACTAGGAAAGTGCAAGGAACCTGTGACAGAGCTGATGGAGGTGACCTCACCATAAGGCTCCTCCCCCTTATTCTGGGCGTTACAGTCAGTTATACGCTGTAACGCCAGCCAAATGTGCAAGTATTTGCCTGGAAATGATGGTGTGATTATTTATGAGCAGAGCCTGCAGCAGAACTGTGTTAATGACCCAGACAACAGCAGGATAATGCCAATACCTGTCCACAATGACGCGATTCAATTACAAAGTGGATCAGAGCATCCGTGCCATCATGACAGGGCTCACTTTGAAATGCAAGCAGGGAGCTTCATTCCAGCCAACCCACACGGGCATTAAACAGCCTTATCACTCTCTCTCCCTCTCTCTCCTCCTCCCTCTCTCTCTGTCCGTCTCTCCCTCTCCCTCCCTGTCCATCTCTCTCTCCCTCTCTGTTTATCTCTCTCTCTCCCTCTCTGTTTATCTCTCTTTCCCTCTCGCTCTCTCTGTCCATCTCTCTCCCTCTCTCTCTGTTTATCTCTCTCTCTCCCTCTCCCTCTCTCTCTGTCCATCTCTCCCTCTCTCTCTCTGTCCATCTCTCCCTCTCCCTCTCTCTCTGTACATCTCTCTCTCCCTCTCTCTGTCCATCTCTCCCTCTCCATCTCTCTCTCCAGGTATGATCAAAGGTCCTTTGCTGTGGTGGGCTTGCTCCCTTCTGCCAGGTCTGAGCGCTGTATAAAAAAACATCAAAACCCAGACAAAGATCTGCAGCAGTGTAAGGATAAAGGGATGAAGGGATAAATGAACGAACGGATGGAATGACTTTGTCTTTACCTTGAGCACGCCGATAAAAGGCACAAAAGCAGTCCTCTGAAGACCATTTTTGTACATCTCTGAGAGAGACAAGGATAGAGAGAGAGAGAGAGAGAGAGAGAAAGAGAGAGAGAGGGAGAGAGAGAGACAGGCGGTCAGGCTGGTTAGGATCAGCTACTCTCTTTCGCCTCCTCAAAATGTCATTTTTCTCCTGTTATTGGCAAATAAAGTGTCTATTGGTGAAGTAAAGCAGGGGAGAGGGGCAGGACAAAAGCGAAGAGGAGAGGCAGAAATTGATTTCTGTGTGCAACACAGGAGAACAACAGCGGATGAAATTCATTACATGCCCTGACAATGAGCTCTGGAGAAGAAGTCTGTCTCCTTCAGCACAGACAACGGGCCAACATCACAGTGAATAGAGACTTCAATTAGCCGCACAGGCATCACAAACCCTGATAACAGCCGCACGCACACTCCCGCGCACACACACACACGCACACACTCTCCCGTGCACACACAAACACATGCACACAGTCCCGTGCATGTGCGAAGGTGTGTGCAGTGTAACTTCCCAGCAGCTCTGGGGGTCGGCTGACCCTCTGAGCTTTTATTCTTGGATGTGTCGTCTTTTTCCACACATGGCAACAGTATATTTGTCTCGCCTGTTACATCTGGTAGACGTTCAGCTCATGGAGTCAAAGTATAAGACACAGTCGGCTCATCTGAAGCTGAGACCTCGGTGCAAGTGATACAGCCTGCAGCAACAGTGCCTTTCTAGCGGAAAAGAGCCGCGAGAGGTTATGATGAGACACAGCAGAAACGAGACAGAAACGAGACAGAAACGAGACAGGCATGAGCGACAGAGTCCTCCTCCACGGCCCTCTCTCCCCTCCCTCGCTCCCTTCGAGCAGTGCAGACAGCGAGGCCACAACCTGAGCCACGGCTCACGCGCGTCCGTGTCTTCGCCTGGGCGGCTCTCGCCCTCCTCACACACTCACACACTCACACACACCTTTCATGCACGCTCGCCTTTCCATTAGTCGCCTAATTAAAACGGCATAAGCTGGCTATTAAGTTTGAGCGCTCGCTTTGTTCCCCGTGCTCGGAGCGTCAGAAGAGCGTCTCTTTATGCGAGGCGTGATGCACACTCCACAGCAGCGAGACATTACCCCGCACGCGGTGGGTGGAGGGTGGGGGTGCAGTGGTCTGGATCTCGCCACGTTAGGCCCTCCACCTTAATGCAACATCACAGCCGCTGCAGAAGCGCCGGCCGGCGAGGAAGAGGGGCGTGGCCGAAAGATTAAAGAGGAGCTGATGGCGGTCGCCGTGCCGACTGGGTGACGGCGATGTTTTATGATGATCGGCGTTTAAGCGAAGAGGCCTTTGATAGCGGCGGTGGCGAGGTTTCCTGCAGAACGGCGGGTTGTGAACGATGTTAAGCAAATGCAGCAGCGTGTAGGAGTGTAGAGTGTTTCCAACTGGCCTCTGCTCCTCTCACACGAAGCCACAGCCAGGAAAACACCCAAACGGGGGAGGTCAGAGGTCAGACCAGTAGAAGGAACACACCCTTGGCGAAGCCTTGTGTCTTCACACCTCGCAGAGTCCTCTGCTCCGTGTTCACGCAGACGAGAGCAGCGACGGAGGGTTAGGGGAAGGCTCGCGACACCGTGCGAGCTCCGTGCGAGGTGACCCGCCCCAGGAGGTGAAAAGGACAGCTGACTGGAACAAAGGCCGTGGGCGGGGACACGCGAGAACACCTGCAGCAGGATTAAGAACACGAGAAGGCCGCGAGCTTCAGGATCACGCTTGACTTTTAGAGTAATAAAACACCAGCAGCAGCAGAGGGGCAGGCCTAAGCAGACGATCACAGAGAGGGTTAGTGAGGTCATGAGAGCCACGGAGGGGACTGATTCAGCAGCTGGGGGTGTGTACGTTCATGTGCGCTCACGGCTGCCAGACTGGGCGCACTGGGTGGACTGGCTAGGTGGTCTTCCTGATCCGTAGAATGCTCCTCACCTTCCGGTGGCTGGTTGGATTTAGCCACCAGCACTTCGCCACATGCAAACAAGCCCTCGAAAAGCTGCTTCAGAAGCATCGCATCAACTACGTCCACTACCTGAGGGAGAGAGGGAGGAATTTGAGAGTAAATCAATTCTGCACTGAAATGAATTCGTCTTACTGCACAAAATAATTCAGATGAACACTTATTTATAGAGCTTCCAATTAAATGAATCCTCTCTGGATTGACTGAGCCAAGAATTCAGTGATCTGTGTCCCAGAGCCAAGCCAGATACAGGGCTCGGGTGGAGGGACCTACAGCCACACACACCCTCGGGTGGAGGGACCTACAGCCACACAGGCCCTCGGGTGGAGGGACCTACAGCCACACAGGCCCTCGGGTGGAGGGACCTACAGCCACACACACCCTCGGGTGGAGGGACCTACAGCCACACAGACCCTCGGGTGGAGGGACCTACAGCCACACACGCCCTTGGGTGGAAGGACCTTCAGCCACACACGCCCTCGGGTGGAGGGACCTACAGCCACACACACCCTCGGGTGGAGGGACCTACAGCCACACAGGCTCAGCCTTCTTCACGGCCTCAACCGAGGACACAGGTTATGGGAGCAAACACAGGTGGAGAAGCTGAAGATGAGCAGCCCCCACCTGAGCACCAACACCCAACACACTGCCTTGAGCTAATTATCAGGTTCGTGTTTGTGTGTGTGCGCGCACATGAGCAAATGAATACCAGGTGTTGTTACATTTCAAATCCTGAGCCTTGGCCAAGGTCTATTGACCACCATGCATGTACACACACACACACACTCAGACACACACACACCCCTGCACTACACACACAACCCTGTACACACACACCCACCCACACCCACTCAAAGCCACTCCACCTGACAGTAAAATGGCCACTCGGAGGTGCAGCTTTCTGGCAGAGACAAGGACGTGCATCTTGAGGTGCTCTGCTGAGCTAATCACGCCCGGGCGGCCCGACAAAGCCAGAGGAACCAAATGATAAATAAATGAATACATAAATAAATAAATAAACAGAGCAACGTGAGGCCAAATCAGTGGAACAATGACAGCCAGATGGCCACACACACACACACGCACACACACACACACAGATGCGATTCCATTGTGCTCTTAAGGGCCTGGCATGGCCGTCCCTGAATCTCGGCGTGTGTGTGTGTGTGTGTGTGTGTGTGGGGGGGGGTGTTCTTTCATTATCATTCTCATCATCGTCATTGTCGTTATTATCATTTAAGCGTTGCCTTTTTCACAGCAGCGAGCTGTCGCCTCACACACATCTGCAAAAACACTGGAGCCGCTGACCCTCACCAAACAAAATAGCCCTTTAGTCAATAACTCACAATGAGACGTTCTTCTCTTCATCCGCACTCGCGCGTCTCTCTTTCTCTCTTCCAGCTCTGCCTCCACTCCTGCAACCTTTTCTGTTTAATGTGCTCTGAAAACGAGCACTACATAAATCTATATATACGTTTTTCCACGTCCCTGAGTGGTGCAGAAGCGTGTTCTATATCTCACGGTGGCCTTCGGGCCTACCATGCGTATTTATTAGCATTTCACTTTGGTGCATCTTCCAAGGGAAGGATCAGGCTGCGCTGTGCCAAGCCCCTCCCAGCGGACGTGTTAAAGCGCACACTCAACGCTACCATACCTCAGCATATGTTGTTGTTCTTACATTGAAGTGCTCTTCTTTTCTGCAGACTAAACCTTCAGCCCTTAATCTCACCCCATTAGCATCGCACATGTTGGGTGCGCGTGTGTGTTCGAGGCCAGAGTGTGTGTGTAGCCTAGGCGGTGCTGCCTAAACTGGATCACATTTCTTTTAAGCACCTTCTTCTATGTCCTATTTCAAAGGAGTCATTTAATTATGACCTATTTATCTCTCCTGTACACAACACACACACACATGCACACACACATGCACACACACACACACACACGCACATGCGCACACACACACACGCACACGCAAATACACACGCATACACCTACACACACACACACACGTGTGCACCAGGCCCTCTCTTGCTCGGCCCGCCTGATTGCCGGTCCTAGCAACCGTAAGCGCCCCACGCCACTCTGCCGTCGTCGAGGACGACCCCAAAAACAATGGCGGCGATATTCAAATAAGTATCCAATTACGGAAAGCAAAGAGTCACTTTTGTGCTGCGTGCGCGGGTGCCAAATTACGCTCTTTTGATCTTAAACCTTTACTTACCCAAATCCAGAGATGAGCAATTTCAGACTGAAGGCAGAGACAATACCTTGAGCGGCTGCTTCTTCTCAAGCCCCCGCCGTCTCCCGCTTCCTCACCCTATCTGTCTGCCCACTCCTCTCAGTACCTCACATTCATTAGCAGAGTGGAGGCCACAAAGGGGGAGGCTACAAATTACTGATAATGACGCCAGACTAATGAAGAGAACGAAGAAATTTCATTAGCATTTAAGAGGCATGGATACATGTGACCCGCCGCGGCCGTCCTCCATTACCCTTCACTTAAGGAAGCAAGAGGGGCCGGCTGAAACCCAATGCCTCATTTGCATGCCTAAGTGGTGGTGGCTCCTGATTGGTAAGGGCCAGTCAGGCTCCTCATTTATGCGTGGCAAAACAAAACACGTGTTTGAGCGTTTCAGTGCTAGCGCTCGGCTGAGGCCCATGAGCAGACTGAAGGCGAGCATACAGGGTGTGACGTCTGTGCACACACACACACACACACACACACACACACAGGAATATCAGCTCTGAGGTAAACATTCAAATTTAAAAGGCACTAATGAAAAGAGGGGCCCTTGATCCTGACAGATACAAAGAGCCTGAGTGTGTTTGAGCCTGAGTGTGTGTGTGCTTGTATCAGAGGGTGTGTGTGCGTACACGTGCTTGTGTGTATAGTTGTTTGATTATGGGAAATTTATACAAATCCTGCGTATAAAAATCACAGAGCTAATGATGCCAGGGTATGTCAGTCCTGAAGCGATGACCTCTCTACAAACAACTGCCCATGGAAACCACAATCTGCTCTCCAGAGCTGCCGTGGTAACCAGTGCGTTTGTAACGCGTGTAACGGTCATGTCCATCCATGCCAGGTGAGGACATAAGGACGACTTTTGAGACAGATGTCTGGCGTCACATCCTAGCTACCCAACTGTTAAGCCTGACTATACCAGTACCTTGTTTCTGCTGAGTAGTTTTTTTCAGACTTATGTCTGAAATTATGTCGTAATAAGCTTCATGTCTCAATGGGCTCCCTCTGTTTGGAGCAGTGTGTGTGTGTGTGTGTGTGTGTGTGGGGTTTGTAAGTTCTGCACTCCACTAGATGGCTCCAAAACATATACTGCTGAGTTTACACTGGCCACTGGAGTGTTTGCATTTTACACAGGCCACTGGAGTGTTTGCATTTTACACTGGCCACTGGAGTGTTTGCATTTTACACAGGCCACTGGAGTGTGTTTGCTTTACACTGGCCACTGGAGTGTGTGTGTTACACTGGCCACTGGAGTGTGTGGTTTACACTGGCCACTGGAGTGTGTGGTTTACACTGGCCACTGATTATGGCTCTCCATATCCAGCTAGACATACCAGGAATAAGTGAAGAAAAATGCAGAGCTGTTGTTCCTGAAGGAAACCATTACTAAAGTCCAGACGCAGTATGAATGTGGCATTATTCTGTATGCGTTTTGCATTTCAATGTTGTTATTTCCATGCTAATGATTTAACAAATTGGCTTTGTGTTTTGAGTTCTTGATTTGCAGCACCTGTTGATTTCCCCCCCACCCCACCACCCACGTCCAGACCTCAGCATCTTCTCAAGCTCCTCCTCCCACCACCCACGTCCAGACCTCAGGATCTTCTCAAGCTCCTCCTCCCACCACCCAAGTCCAGACCTCAGCATCTTCTCAAGCTCCTCCTCCCACCACCCACATCCAGACCTCAGCATCTTCTAAAGCTCCTCCTCCCACATCCAGACCTCAGCATCTTCTCAAGCTCCTCCTCCCACATCCAGACCTCAGCATCTTCTAAAGCTCACCCAGGCCCACCCTCCCACTCACCTGAAACTCATCCAGGCATAAGAGACAGGTTTCCATGCTGATTTCCATGGCAACAGGAAAGATGGGGTCGTTTGTCGTAATTTCGCCTAACCTGTGCTTTGGCAGACTGTGTTTCAGCAAACATTCACAATCACTCTGAAAAACACACAAGAGGAAATAAAGAGAGATGGCCGCACGTGATTGGCTGCCTGAATCCCCACCGGGCTGTGAAACAGGAATTCCTTATCCACTTACTCTTACTACCAAAGCAGGTCATGAAATCACATCCAAAGGCCTGAAGCATGTGTATGGACGAGACACCACATGGTCCCTTCTCCATGTGGCCAGACTCCACATTGGGGTGGAACTTGGTTCTGAACTTCATGTACACCCACACACACCAACTGCAAAGTAAGTCTGACCTAGAAAAATAACAACAGCCAGCCCTGCCCAGCCAAACACAGAAACACCCTTTGTTGTGCTGATGAAAAGAAGCAGATTCTTCTAGGTTACATATAGTCGGTCACTTTGTGCTCTGAACCTATGACCAGGAAATACTGCACGTACACTGAACATTTATGTTCTGACTAGGCTCAGTCTGTAGAAAAGTGCGCAGAATGTTTTCCTTAAACACCACAGGTATCAAGTTATGGTGTGGACGGGTGCTCGCAAGAACAGATCAGCTAGTAAACTAGTCACCCTTGATATGTAGAAGGCTTTCAGGGGCTAAATGGAGCTACTGAGGTGTCCAGTTTAGCAGGGGATTCCTGTCTAAATACAGCACAGCTTCACATTTTCAGAATTTTAGTGCTTTGTAAATTTGGCTCTATGTAGCATGTTTGGAACGGCTGTCTGTCTTTGGTAGGGAACTTTGGAAGCAAGTGTTTTTTATTGTTTATTGTTAGTTTAAAACAATACACAAAATAAGTTACCACCCAGTATGTAAAAGAGAACAGATGTTGTGAGGAACAGAGTTTAATCACAGGAACAGACTGACCACCTTCCAGCAAACTTGGCATGCCCTCACACAACACAGGTTGCTCAGGTTTGCAGCCATATTGAGCAGATGCCGTTCTGTATTAAGGGAAATTCTCTTTGTATACTGTGACATAGGTAGAACCACAAAGAATCTATGGTTGAAATGTATTTTTTTACCACTACTCCCTCCACTGTACCAATTATGCTACTGTGTCTATGTTGCGGTGGACTGGTTCAGTAACTATGCACAATTCAATGTTGGATTTTTCCGCATCTCTTACCCCTGACAGATGGGGCAATTTCACCTGTGTGTGACACAACAAAAGCTTCAGCGTCTCCGAAGATCGAAATACAGAAATATGGCTAACGTGGGATTGGTTTTGCATACTTTCAGACTCCATAGGTCATTCCATCTCTGAAAAGCTACTTTTTCTCCCACAGAGGATCTGACTCATGCACTATTTGGACATAGTGGCAGTTTTAGCAAAAACAGCAGTTATGTTTTATATCTTTGTTTATACCTACTGCTGCTTTAGAGGAAGTCCAACAGCTCCCTCCACCACTGAACCCCCACTGCTCTTTAGCCTTTATTTCAGCTTTATCTCAGCCTTGCTGGTTCTATTTTTAGCTTGCTTTTCATGTGTCATCTGTTTACCCGTCTTTGTTGTGTAAGCTGTTGTTGGCAAAGGAGGGATGGGCAGTTGTTTTTTCACTGATGGTGGTTGTTTACCCTCCCTTGCTTTTGCAATGCCCCCCCAAAGATGCTGACCTGAGCATACCCAAACCTTGATCAGACACTCAATTGGACACTCCCATCAGACACTCCCATCAGACATTCCTCTTGGCTCTGATTGGTTGTTTTGATTTTGCAGCGCTGGATTCTTGCGAACTGCATAAAGGGCACTATGTGGAGGCAGAAGAGCCTGGGTTGTATAACAAATTCAATGACTCAAGTATCTACAGTTACAGTTTTAGCAAATATGAAAGTTATTTATTATAAAACCTACCTACTGCTGCGTTAAAGGAGCTCTAACAGAGCATTTCAGACAAAGAGAAATAATGTGGTTTTGTAACATTTAAGCGTGTAAACCTTATCCAATAGACCCACAAAATAAAATGCAGAACATTAGAAATGATCACAATAGATCCTCTTTGACATTCTCTGCTCGAGAGACAAGAGGACACAGTGAACACGTACGAACGGCGACAGACCGCTTATAACCCGTGAACCTTTCAGATGCGTCTGCAAGAAAGGAGCAATACAAACATAAAGGCATTCAAAGAGTAAACGCAACATCTCATATTAAGCATTAATTAGGCACTCGCATTAAATATCGCCGGTTTGACGTGCATGAAAACCGATCTAGCTAAATGCACCACTGCATGTTTGAAACTGGTCTTGCATGCTTGGTTATGGTCAGCAAGGCTTCCTTACATGATCACCACCAGCTAGCTACGTTCATGTTCAACAGTGGTGATCCGCCCAGTTATTGGTTTTCACTTAGAGAAAACTAGCTCACCTCTTGTTAGCAGCAATAATGTGTAACTCCTCATTTTAGAGAAAGTTTGGTCTTTTAAAAAACTCTTAATGCATCTTGCTGTCACGCGCGCGCTGCCATCTTTATTTTTCTAAATTTGACAACTTTATGTGAAAGAGTCACAAGATTTTTTTTACAAGGGCAATGAGTAATGTACACCTAAATGTATTTTTAAATTCTAACGTAATAATCCAACGACTCCTACACTGTAAATGATCGCTCACATACTTATCTGTATCAAACTTTTCACGCTGCCATACAGCGAGCGCAATGACACCAATCCGAAGGGCAGTCCATCGAAATATCACCGTAGATCGCTTCGATAGGTAAAACGATTGGCGCCTCGACCTTCTAGACCAATCACAGCGGACTACGTTCAGACATCGTTGAGAAACGTAATATGCCCGCTCGCGCGTGAACGTCAGCTGCTCCCTCAGCTGATCGGACGTCAAAGCGGCCGTTGGAGCGGCGCTCGCGAACGCGTTAACGGCAGCGATGGCCGACGCCATAGCGGATACGAGGAGACTCCACACCAAGCCTCAGAACCTGACCGACGCGTACGGACCGCCGAGTAACTTTCTAGAAATCGATGTCGGCAACCCCGAGACGATTGGCGTCGGCCGAGGGAGATTCACTACATACGAGATCAGACTAAAGGTGAGCCGACGTCGCGGCTAACGCGGCTAGCATCGGAAAGTTACCTCACTAGTTCGGATACTGCGCGGGTCCAAACGGGCGGCTGAGAGCCTGTAACCGGGACAACTGGCGGGCTAGCTAACCAGCAGCCTAATGTCATTGTCGGGTGGTAATAGTTATATGTTGAAACTGCTCATACAGACCATGAGCGTAGCTAGAGCAGTCATCCTCTGCCCAGATGGCGATGGGCTAGCTAGCTAGCATAGCTTAATGTTGACTTGCAAGCTAACTAAACAACTAGCTGGTTAGTTAGCTAGCCGTTCACTTGTAGTTAACAGTAACGTTAACCAAATAGTTTTCTTCGCAACAAAATGGCCAACTATATCTCACATGGCTACAGAGGGCGTATCTGTAGTTGGCTGACTAGCTAACGTTAATTAACTTAGCTTATGTTATTGTTTGCTGCCAAGTTTGCAACCTAGCTGGCCAGCTAGCTACTTGCCCAGTGTTATTCACCCTCGTTTAGCTATATACTGTTGACGTTTGATAAGTTGCCAGGAAAGAATTATGTTTTAAGATATAAAGTTTGTAATAACTTTGAGTTCAATGCTTGGTTTTGACTGTTATTAGCCGTGATAAAAAACTACTGAACTGTTTGGCTGGTAAGCTAACTTCTTACTAGTTTGGTTTAAGAGTTCATATTTTGTACCTTCATCACATTACATAAGTAAGTAGCGAGTTAACTAACGAGTTAGGCACTCGCAGTTTAAACATGATTTAACATGCTCCTCTATCAAGCAGTAATATTCCTTTGGGAAGCATACTCGTAACTGGCAAAATTGCTATGCAATTGTAAAAGTTAGCTAGCTAGTTAACTAAGCTTATTAAGTTTCCGCCTAGGTCGTATTGCTATGTCGCGGCCGCACCCCTTGCTATGCCAGACCAAGATAACAGTAGCCGGCTCCTTCTCACTGATCTGAAAGTTGATTTTGTCCACGAGTCCGCTTCTTAATGCAACATTTAAAACTGTTGTCACTGAACTGTCTCAAACTGAAAGACTTGGATGAATGGACATACTATAAATGCTTTTTGTTTTTTTATAATTTCAGTCTTATAGTGGAATATTACAGTTTAATGGTGGAACTGAGTCGATATATTTTAAGGAAATTACATTCTTACGTCATTTTGTTTGAAACCATGTAGTGAAAAGATGCTCAGACTTGCATAATTTAGATCAGCCAGTATGGTTTGTCATGATACAATGTGTGGAACACTTTATTACAATTTATATTATAATAAGTTATTTTAGAGTTTGGTATTTTACAGTAGCTTTGCTTGCTTGCATCTGAAAGTCTGAGGTTTTGGTACTGTAATATCTTAACATAAGGCCAAAGTTTGGATCTGGTTGTTTCCAGGAATTAGCATTAGCATAGCTTAAGGTCATCTGTAGAAAGGAGCCTGGTGATTTGAAAAAAATCTAGAAGTAAGAACAAATACCACATGGTGAAATCATTAACAAAGCAGGTCAAATGACAGCAAGTCTACACGTTTCAAACGCGTTGTGGTGGAGTAATAGACTCCCATAACTCTGCCGGGCCCTTCAGTGTGGGGAACGTGGTCCCATAGGGAGATTTAGGAGAGTTTTGCACTTCCCAGGCCAGAGTAATGGTCTCCATTGTACCTTGTTTATTAGTCAGGGAATGTTCTGGTAGAGTCTACATGTCTGAAGGTTTAAACAGGTATTCAACTCTGCTACCTTGTCTAAAAGGCAAGGGGACACATTATAAACCTTTAGTTTTATACATTTATATCATGACTTAACAATTCTTAAATGTTTTGTCTTAAATAATGGTAAATGTGTCATTTACTACCCATCAGTTTCAGTTGTGTGGGTGAATCGTTATTGGTCTTTCAACTGTTTCTGTTGCACATTTCATTGTCACGTGCATGAAACTGCAATCAGGATTACTCATCCTGTCTTTCAATCTTTGGAAAATGTTGCAGGGTAAATAAATTCTAAAACGTTTGTGGCATGTGAACCAAATGTCACATCTTCATCTTTTGAAAACTTACCGTATAAAGCGGAGACATGTGACCTTGAATCCAGATCCTGGCTCGATGGCTAAGTGATGTCATAGAATGTTGTTGTACCAGTCCTTGTGCTCCAGGCACAACAGCTTTTCCATTTCCTGTTTCCCCTGGAGTTTGGCCTGGGGCTTCCTGTAGCCTCAGCATTGCAAGTGGGGTGGGAGTTCCATTTTTATTTCTCTTTAAGAGCCCTGCACAGTCTTGCTTTAGATTTCACTTCGGCCTAGGCTGTTTCCTCACCAAGTCCATGTGACATCAGGTTAACGAGCTGTACATATCAGATGCAGCACGTGCTGTGTAATGGTGGCTGGTGGTGGCTGGTTGGCTCCAAGGGCTTTGTGGTGTTATCTGCTTTTACCTTTGCGCACAGGATTCTCAGGGCAGAGGGAAAGTCTCCTTCCTCTCCCCGACAGCCGCCTCTCATTTTAACACAGTGAGATGATGTTGTGGAGATTCGAATAGCTGCATGATGTCAAGTCATCTGTCACTCCAGTGCGTCCAAATGCAGCCGAGCCTTGACTTGTGCTCGAGGTTATTATTTACAAAATAAGACGTCCTGCCTATGCGCATGGACTCCCCTTCGCTCACCGAAAACCAAGAATAAAACCATGTGCTACAAAAGATCAGAATTTTTTGTCCAGAACATTTGTCCCACATTTCACAGCAAGATTAGCAGGTTGGTTAGATGGTGCATCATGGGAAGACACACATGCTGCTTTTTCTGTGTATAACATTGTTCCCGCCGGCCGGTGAATGTTTGTGCGTAGTGATAAAACACGCGATCCGGGTTTCATTCCAACAGAGAACCCGAAAAGAGGAACAGCAGTAGTAAAGAATCCGTGGCTTCACTTCCTGCTCTGTCTATGTTTCTCATAAGTCCTAATGTGTGTCTGTAGCATATGTGTAATTGGCTCCATCATGTTGTCATTTTTATACACAAGGCTTTGTACAAATATGGCCTCATTTTCTGTGTTTCATTCGTATCTACACACCTACTTAATAGAGTTTTATTATTATCTTTATTTATTATAGAATCTTTATGACCTGGGCAGGTGTGATCAATCTTTGCAGTTCTGTTCACTCTGAGAAAGCGGCACCTTGCCCACATCTTGATTTTGAAATATCTCCTGGCATAGAACAAATTTTGATTAGGTATTGTTATTTACACGTGACAGTAAGCGAAGCGCTATGTGAAAGACCTGGATGAGTAATTTTGTGCTCGACAGCGGCTGTGTTTTCCCAGCGTGACGTGTCCGTGCGATGGATGCGGATGGGAGACGTTGATCGCGCACCTACCCGCCTGCTCCCTAGAGCTGCTGTGTGAGCTTCTCCACAGACGTGCGCCTGTGCGCTAATGCACCCCAGACTCCCCAGCTGCACTGTAGTATTAATAGCTTCCCTCTACCTACAGAGAGCCGCCTGCAGCCACTGAAGCTACTGTACTTGATTAGCGGGTAATAATTAGCATTGGCGTGTAATCAGCGTCATTGTGTTGCTGGCTGCCCGGGTGACCCTGTTTTGCATGAGGGAGCCCAGCCCAGCTCATCCACCTCCTCCCTCCACCCTTTCTGCTCCGCAGCCTTGAAGATGCAGAGGGAGGCTGGTCACTCGCAACTGGCTTCTGAAGTGAGCTTGACGAGGTGAGGGGACGGGGGTGGAGGGACGAGGGGACAGGGGTGGAGGGACAGGGGGGGACGAGGGGACAGGGGTGGAGGGACGGGGTTAAGGTACAAGGTAAAGGTAGTAGGGTGAGCTTGACTGTGTGACTGCGTGAGTTTGAGCTTGATGACTTAACGGCGACATCCATTATAGTGTGTGTGTGTGTGTGTGGGGGGGGGGGTGTTTCTCTACTTGATTTTGTACTATTCTCTCTCACACGCTCACATGCACAATGGTGCCCCCCCCCCCATCACAATAGTGCCCCCCCCCCCCCATCATCTGTGCTGCCTTCATGCCCCACATCTCTGAGATGATACATGTATATGTATGTGGGTGTGTGTGTGAGAAAGAGAGGGTGTGAGTGCCTGCCTTCTTAATCCCCTCATTGAGAGGAGAGTGTGTGAGTGTTGGTGGAGGCCTGGGTAAGTCCCCTCCGTCACCACACACACACACCCAGAACGTGCTCCCTCCCGCACCACCCTGAAGTCCCTTCTCCTTCCTGTCAGATGTTCACCCAGGATCAGATCGTTCTGTGCTGCCTCTGCCCTTCACATGAACACCGAGTGTGCGGTGGCTACTGCACGACTCGCTGGGAGTCCCAGGCGTCTAGCCGCGTGCGGCTTGGGACCACAGCGGTGGGCGGCATCGGGCTGCTCATTATAGTGGAGCTTGGCTAAGGGACCTTTTGACCTGCTGTCGTTGATCTGCTTTTGTGGGCCTCTACAGGGTTCAGTGCATTAGCGATCGTGTCCTGAAGCAGGAGATCTGACGCTCTTGTCTCAACTCTACTTGGTTCTTGCTTGTATTCATGGCTCTGCATAATTAGTAAAGAAAACCTCAACTACGCCGTTTGCTTTAGTTTTCAAGCAGAGTTTGTGAGTCGCCATCGCTGTAAGCAAAAGGAGCCGTTTCGTTCTGAAGCTCGTGCCTGATTCTCGTCTTGGCTCAGTGTTTTCTCACATAGAAACCGTAACTGTCTCCGTGCTGTTCTGGCTCTCTGGAGCGTCAAGGCGAATATCAAGGCGCGAGCAGTTTCCAGTAAGCGGCGACGGTGTGCAGTAAACGTTTGGACGAAGCTTCGTTTAAGCTGTTCTGCTTTGCAGGGCGTGGAGCTGCTGTTTGGACAGTAACGCCTTCTTCTCCGGGAGGAACGCTGGACAGAAGTGTCCCGCTGCGAGACCTCCTGTGTGCGCGCCGCGCAGCGTCTCTGTGCCCTGGGTGTTTACAGAGAGAGACAGCGGAGTGGGCTTGGACGTGCCTCTGTCAACGTCCCCCGTCCCCGCTCTCCTGCGCACGCATGGGACAGGACTTTGGGTTCCCACTGTTTACAGACAGGAGAATAACACACACCCTCCACCTCCACCCCCCCCCCCCCTCCCTCACCCCCTCTGTTTCTCTGTCTCCCCACTCCCTTTCACCTCCACCTCTTCATCCCTCTTTCATTCTCTCCTCCATTTCCAAACCCCTTCACCCTCTCTCTCTCGCTCTCCGTCTCTCTCTCTCTGGCTCTCTCTCTCTCTGGCTCTCTCTCTCTCTGGCTCTCACTCTCTCTGGCTCTCTCTCTCTCTCTCTTGACCATTAATAAAATGGCTTGCTTGCCTGGCTGTCAGTCCCAGTCAAGTGTAATCCAAAGTCTACAGCATCCTCCCCGACAACTATTTTAATGGTAATGGGACCCATATTGTATCAAGGCTACCATATCCTACTTGAGATGACAGTATCAAAAGTGGGAGTTGATGCTATGGGAACAAAAAGAGGGGGCAGCTTTTCTGTCAGAGCTGGGGAGGGTTTGTGTGTGTGTGTCTGTGTGTGCACGCCTGCACCGTGTCACAGAGAGAGCCCGTCTATGGAGATGGTGTGTGTGTGTGAGTGCTCCCATTGTCCCTCTCTCCTCATCTCTTTGGGGATATGATGTGATGAGATGGCATTGTGCGTCCATTTTTTTTTGTTACTTTTATTTTGAAAGGGAGAGAGATAGGAGGGCGGAGATGAAATGAGCTCTCTTAAACTTGACTTGATCTGGCTCGCTAAAAGCTAATGCATAGCCTGCGTGGAAGCCCTTCCAGTGAGCATGGTGACCCCTCTGTGCTGGGGGGTTTGTTCCTCCACCTCCCCCCCCCTCTCTGCTGCTTCCCTCACCC
>JAGXOD010000021.1:3917500-4152500 GCA_020368025.1 Brachyhypopomus occidentalis | reverse complement strand
GTTTTTTAAACTTACGAAGCACATGGTAAGCTTTTCCCTCCTCTGGCCCATGAACTCCAGCAGAAAAGTCATGTATACGGGACAATTAAATATGTCGGATTGCTAGTAACCATGTTAGTTATAGCACTGCTGTTCAAAAACCAAAGAAACCTTGTTAGGAATAAGGACAGAAGCCTTATGTTATGATGGGTTAATAATTAACTTACAATTATCCCCAATAACTCTGATGTCCTTGAGTTGAGCACCAAGACTGCTGTGAGTGTTTCTGAGATGTTCACATTGCTACACACAGCACTGGTGAGCTCCGTGTGGAGAAAGGCTTTGGTGCAGCTCATTATGAGTCATGTTTCAAGCCTGTACACTTGCATGACATCGTCTCATGGATGTCGGTTGCATCGGAAGAGGAAAGACGTGCACCTGATCCCCAGCGTAGCGACTACGGTGAGCCACACTGGGGCGAGAGATGTGGCCGCCGTTCCAACCCTCAGTGCCGCGAAATCATTTCTGACATGTACTCAGCTACGAATACCTAAATAACCTTTTGTTTGTTTCTGGGTGTTTTAAAATTTTAATACATAGATACATTTTAATACATAGAGATTTACATTTTAGTCCTAAAACGGTTGCAGTCAGAAAATAAGTCCGGAAGTCACATTTATTCTTGATATTTTATGGTTTGATTTTATGAGTAATAAACTTTGCATGATTGTTACATGATGTTTATTGCAGCTTGGAGTTTGAATATTTTATCAATGACTTACCTAGTTATGTCTGTTGCCTCCCCTGATTTTCCTCCTCTCCCTATCCCATATGAGGTAAAAGGTCACCAGGGTCATATAGTCATGGACTAAGGTCACCAGGACCACATCAGAGTCACAGACTAAGCACATTGAAGCTGCCCATCACTAGCAATAAAATGAGTAAAGGGTTTATGTGGGTGAAGTCAGGCTGGTCCGTGTTCTAATCACATCCTCCAGCGTCAGATTTAGACAGGTGCAGGTCAAACTGGGATGTAAATGATGTGTTTGGAAGACGGTGTCCACCAGTACCTGGACTAATTTGTTTGCTAAGATACTGAATTTATTATATCAAATCACTTCTTGCTTCTAATCCATTAGTTGGAATGCATCTACACTGTAAATTTGATCCTTGGATTATTTTTCCCTGAAAAAATCATCTAACCAGTCCTACAGAAGCCACACCTTAATACATTAATAATTCAGTTCTTAAGATTATGATAATCTGCTGGTTAACATTGCTGATTCTTGAGAAATTGGACAAAACATAATTGCTATCAGGTTTAATAATTAATGCATCTATAATTGCGACACCTGTGGACTCCAGCGGTCAGTGTGGAATCTGCATTGCAAGCCTGTAAAAGATGCTAATTGGAGGGACTTCAGCTACAATTGTCCCAATGCTTAGCATCAGTACCAAAATATACTGATAGCATGTGCAATAAACATAACTAAATCAACACAAAGACTTTTCTATTTAGAGTGATATTTTATCAATCTGTGTGTAAAAGTGACTCCACAGTCATTGCACACTCACGTTTATCACTGAGCTCCACAAGGTCCACTGATGCCTGAAGCAGCCTGTCCGGCCGTTCACAAACGTGTCACTGTAGCCCCTTCCAGCCTGGAAACGTGGCAGAATCAGCCCTGTGGACTGGAGTGTGAGCATCAGGTCCAGTGAGGTAGATCACACTTGAATCAGTCAATTGAAGTAAAATTTAATGAGTGCTTTCAACTGGATTATCCTCCTCTGATCTGACTCGCTTGTCTAAATGATGTAAACGCTGCCGGCATAAGCAGGATAAAGACTGAAGAACACACAGTCTTAACTACTCAGGTCCACTCAAATGCCTTAAAATATGTTGGACAACACTGCACCTTGTAAAGGGCACAGATGAAATAAGAACAGAGTTGGTCATCAAATATACACACTAAAAGCCCCTGAATCATCCAAGATGTTTAATGGCTCTGTCAAAGTTTAAGCAAATAGCAGAAATCATCAACCAGCTGGTGATGTCTGACTTCAGGCATGAACATGACATTAACATTATAATTTTGTTGTTTTTTGGGTTTTTTTGTCCAATATCTTTGTGCCTAGACGTGGGAGTTGTGGCTAATAAGTGCTGTTATAAGGCTGAGTATCTACACACAGAACAGCCTACTGTGTGTAGAAGTGCAAAGTGTCTGCTTTCATTCAGAAGCATCTGTGTTCTTTTTTGCATTGGTCTGCTCTCTGTGGCTGAATGCTCATTTCTGCGAGTTAGATCTGGTGAGTTAGGTCAGGTGAGTTAGGTCAGGCGAGTTAGATCTGGTGAGTTAGGTCAGGTGAGTTAGGTCAGGTGAGTTAGATCTGGTGAGTTAGGTCAGGTGAGTTAGATCTGGTGAGTTAGGTCAGGTGAGTTAGATCTGGTGAGTTAGCTCTGGTGAGTTAGGTCAGGCGAGTTAGATCTGGTGAGTTAGCTCTGGTGAGTTAGATCTGGTGAGTTAGGTCAGGTGAGTTAGCTCTGGTGAGTTAGGTCAGGTGAGTTAGGTCAGGCGAGTTAGATCAGGAGGTTTATGAGGTCAGAGATTGTCCAGCCTCTTCTGTGACATCTACTTTCCTGAACAATCTACATCCAGACCACGTGTGTGCATCATATCTAGGTAATCAGTGTAAGGGGTGTAACCAACAGTTGAAACCTACACAGGAAAGGGTTAGGGTTAGGGTTGGTAACCTCTACTTCAGAAACATCTCAGATGTGTGAAAGACCATTATGATCCGAAAAATATCCCTAATCATTGTTGGAGTGTCCTCTGTGTCCGCAAAATGTTTTATGGGATTTTCAGGCAAGTCTGCTTTTTCAATGCAGGTGAAACCGATTCATCCAGTCAAGATGAAAGAATACCCTTCAAACTGAAGGCGCTGTTCCAAACCAGTAATGCTGCATTAAGAACTACAGCAAGCTTTGGGTGATGAATATTACAGACTATATAAAGTAATGATTCATGAATATGCAGTTATTTACCTGGCATTTCTATATCCTAAACATAGGTGTCATAACTCAGGTATACAAAACATATTGTATTGAAGTGACCAAACATTTCTGAAGCTCACCTAGAAGTGAAAACTACATGTACGTTTAGCATGACGGTTTAGCATGACGGAATGACTTGGTTGCGTTGTGACCTGACATCCGGGGTACTGAAGGATATTTGAAAACTGGTTTTACATGGAAGAGAGCAAACGCTCTGATAAAGGGAGCAACACTGGACTCTTCTAACCTTGCAGTTCACCCCATGCCAGTACAAACCACGGTAAAGGAATAAGCTAAATTGAATTGAACGTTGTCATCTGCAATCATGATTCTCTCCATTGTGTCTCCTCTCTATCAAAAATGAAGATAAAAAATCCAATTTGGGCAAAGCCCTTGATTTATCAAAGAGTGCTTGAAACCCTGGGCCGCGCGAGGCACAGCAACTTAACTCAAGGTCCGGGTTTATTGTATCGGCGATGGTTCAATATGCACTCCAGTCCAGACATGAACCTCTCTATGTCCTTGTTTAGCGAGAGCTTAGGGGGGAAGTGGATCTTTCTCTTTGCAGCAGGACTCAAGCATGTTGGACTCAAAACAACCCAATAACAAAACAACCCAATCACAGGACAGAGAAATCGAATTACGAATGGTTAGTTTTAGCCGAACCGACTATTAGCGTAGGTGCGGTAAAAACTTGGACCTGAACATGGGTTCCCAATATTTATTCTAATATTTAGACAGCTTTCACAAAATTATTACTTTTTACAACAAGAAATATATTTACAAACTACAAAAAATACAAGTGCTGAAGAAGTCTCTGAACATGTGTTAGTAACTACTCAGAGTAAGCTTTGAACGTCGCGTTGGTACATACCACACGTCAAACAGAAACAGGCAGATTGTTTTTTAAAAAGTTACTGCAGCGGAAGTAGTCCATAGAACTGTTCCCCCCCCCCCCCCCCTGCAGTGGACAGAATAAATGTTCCTGTCCAAATTATCACGTGCCAAGAAAAGAAACATTTACGCAGGGTGGTGAAGAGGAGTGGGCCGCGCGGTCTTACTGTCCCCCAAATGTGTAATAGCTTAGAAGAGCGTCGTACACTTGTGTTCTACTGTGCGCGCGAATCAGTTCTGACGCAGGAGCCTTTGGTTTTCAGCACTATGACAAAGGGACAGCGACCTGCTTCCACGCACCGCCACCTCACGGGTCTCTGAGCTCCCTCTCTCCTTCTCTCCCTCTCTCCCTCTCTCCTTCTCTCTCTTTTCAGTTCTTTCTTTATTTTGGTTTCCGCGGTTGCCTTCACGGATAGTTGCAGACGAAAAGCAAAGTTGATATCGAAAGAAACATTGGTTGGAAAGCTCATTGGTTTTAGAGTCTTTTAGAGTATATAAAATATTGTCAGTGAGCAATCATTACGTGATTGTACACAGCTTTCAACAACTGTTAATCCACTCAAAAAATCTAGGAAATGACTACAAAGAGGCCTCTTTTGTCTCAGTTGTTGGGAAAAATCGTGCAAGTTATCTCAATAAGTACAGTAGACTTAAATAGATTAGATGTAAATTTGTTAGAAATTAATAGTTTTGATCATCCCAATTTAAGAGTTTCACTAACCAGTAACCAGAATAGATCTCGCAATCCTCACATCCTCCATGATATATCTTGACACTGTAGAATCATTTTTAAAATTCTTTTCGGACCCACTGCAAACATCCTAAACGTTAACCCTCGTGTCAAATTACGATAATCCGAGCATAAGATGTAGTTTTTGACTTGGCGTCGGGCAGTCATTTTATGAAGTCATCGTGTATCGCACGAGTCGTGCGCAAATCACGAGTTCATATGTCACTAGATTTGTACATATCAGACAGAAGTCGTGTGATGGGCACGTTTCCGATGGTCTTTTTGAAGAACACTTCTTCAATGGTGGAAGGACCGACCGAGCGCAGCGCCGGCAGCAGAAGCAGGAGTTTCCCGAAGCGGCAGGGTTGAGTCGGGTACCTGCAACCAAGCAGTAGGGTCACGTCCACAGATGCTTCACTGCGCTCATTTAAGTAGCAACGAACGTCATTCAAATACGCATGCGCTAAGTCCCAGTGTTTTGTTCTTTTCAGAAATGTTCACGTTTTAACACAGCTACGTCCAATGAATTAATGCATCAAATGCATTTTATTTATTTAAGCACATTTTTATATGAATTCATCTATTTAAACATAGTAAAAAATCTATTGGTTTCTAACTACAGGTTTTAGTGATGAAATAGTTGGAGTACTGGAGACTTCGGGTTATATTGCCTATCAGTTGTGTTTAGAATTGTTTTAGGGATGTAAAATGAAATGTTTAGGAGTATAGTGCCTGATTAAGTGTTCAGAAATATGCTAAGGGTATAAGTGATGATGTGCTTAGGGATTTAGTATCTGGTGATGTGTTTAGGGCCGTGTTAAGGGTATAGCACCTGTTGTAGTGTTTAGGGTGTAGTACCTGGTGGATGGAGCTGTTGAGGATAAGTGTTTAGGGTGTATGAACTAGTCATTAAGTGTTACGGGTGCATGAACTAGTCATTAAATGTTACGGGTGCATGAACTAGTCATTAAGTGTTTAGGGTGTATGAACTAGTCATTAAGTGTTTAGGGTGTATGAACTAGTCATTAAGTGTTACGGGTGCATGAACTAGTCATTAAGTGTTACTGGTGCATGAACTAGTCATTAAGTGTTACGGGTGCATGAACTAGTCATTAAGTGTTACGGGTGCATGAACTAGTCATTAAGTGTTTAGGGTGTATGAACTAGTCATTAAGTGTTTAGGGTGTATGAACTAGTCATTAAGTGTTTAGGGTGTAGTACCTGGTGTGGATGTAGCTGTTGAAGATAAGTGTTTAGGGTGCATGAACTAGTCATTAAGTGTTACTGGTGCATGAACTAGTCATTAAGTGTTTAGGGTGCATGAAACTAGTCATTAAGTGTTACGGGTGCATGAACTAGTCATTAAGTGTTACGGGTGCATGAACTAGTCATTAAGTGTTTAGGGTGTATGAACTAGTCATTAAGTGTTTAGGGTGTATGAACTAGTCATTAAGTGTTTAGGGTGTATGAACTAGTCATTAAGTGTTTAGGGTGTAGTACCTGGTGGATGGAGCTGTTGAGGATAAGTGTTTAGGGTGTATGAACTAGTCATTAAGTGTTACGGGTGCATGAACTAGTCATTAATGAACTAGTCATTAAGTGTTTAGTTCATTAAGTGTTACTGGTGCATGAACTAGTCATTAAGTGTTTTAGGGTGCATGAACTAGTCATTAAGTGTTTGCATGAACTAGTCATTAAGTGTTTACAGGTGCATGAACTAGTCATTAAGTGTTTAGGGTGTATGAACTAGTCATTAAGTGTTTAGGGTGTATTAGCTGGTGGATGTGGATGTAGCTGTTGAAGGTGCATGAACTAGTCATTTAGGGTGCATGAACTAGTCATTTACGGGTGCATGAACTAGTCATTAAGTGTTTAGGTGCATGAACTAGTCATTAAGTGTTTAGGGTTTATGTGTATGAACTATCATTAAGTGTTTAAGTATGAACTAGTCAGTCATTGGTGTGGATGTAGCTGTTGAAGATAAGTGTTTAGGGTGCATGAACTAGTCATTAAGTGTTACTGGTGCATGAACTAGTCATTAAGTGTTTAGGGTGCATGAAGTAGTCATTAAGTGTTACGGGTGCATGAACTAGTCATTAAGTGTTACGGGTGTATGAACTAGTCATTAAGTGTTACGGGTGTATGAACTAGTCATTAAGTGTTTAGGGTGTATGAACTAGTCATTAAGTGTTTAGGGTGTAGTACCTGGTGTGGATGTAGCTGTTGAGCGTGAGCTGTGCTTCATCCTGGAGTGCAGCGATGGCACTTGCATTTCGGAAGCTCCGTAGCTCTGAACCGCTGTGCGTTGGAACTGCACAACAATCCAGTTCCTTATTTATTGGTTTGGTTGTAAACAGACTGCATGCAAAACACTAGTGCAGAGATGTTACGGTGACTGGCAGCTAACCTGCTTTAAAGGTGACGATGCACTTCAGACACGCAAATTCTGTTGCGTCCAGTCGCAACTGTCGAAAGCGCGTCACCACCTCCTGCAGCGCCTGGATCTCAGAGATGATCTTGCTCAGCCTCTGTGACTCTGTGTTGTCTGTATTCATCCCTGTGTGCATAGAAACAACCTGTGGATCTGTCGTGTGCATAAAGACACCAGGCTATAGCTGTATGTCCTGATGCGTTTGCCTTATTTCACTGATTTCCATTCTGATACTCTTATTTATTTATTTTTTTTGCATTTTCATCAAATATAACTTTGATATCCAAGGTGCTTGTGGACGACGTATAGCGCAGCCAACCTGAGACTGCGAGCAGAGTGTTTGAGTCCACTGGAATGGCCCACTGTGCGATGCCCAGAACAAACAGCTCCCTCCAGGCATCCTCTAATAGGATCAGCTGCAAAGGGGATTACAACACTCATTACACTGTGTGTAGGTTTGGGTTCAGTCTAGAAATACATGAGAACACACACACGCGCGCACACACACACATAAACTCAAATATATATATATATATATATGTGTATATATGCATATATATGCACACACACACACAAACAAATATACACTTCCAGTCAAAAGTTTGGACACACCTGGCTAAATACATGTTCTTAAAAGTAAAAATAAAAAATAATGAATGTGTCTATAAGACAAATATAATTTGGGAAAGGTGTTATATATCAATTCACACACAATTGTAAATGCTCCCTCAGGAAACAGTTTTATTTCAGAACTCCAGTTCCTCAGTCTACACTCTGCATGTGTGTGAACGTCTTCAGGACTGAAGGAGAAGCAGCACAGGTGCTGCTGCATGAAGCTGCTTAGCAGAACACCAAGAGTGTGTGAAACTGTCATCAATATACATCTAAATACAGGAAACAATCTAATATCTATTTTAGTCAATATTTGTTTATTAGAGCATAATGACATATTATATCATTGGTTTGGCATCTTCCCAGTTTAAAATAATAAAAATAAACAGAGTAGGTGTGTCCAAACTTTTGACATATATACATATGAAGACATTCTGCTTCTCTGGGAACTTTATGTACTTTACTACAACTTTGAATCTCTCTCTCTCTCTCTCTCTCTCTCTCTCTCTCTCTATATATATATATATATATATATCTGTTTAGAGTCAGTTTTACGCTAAGTACCAAGCTGCCCGATCTGATGCTGTCTCTCTGTGCGTCGCTATAGTAACCAGACAGCAGTGCTGATGGTGCAGGGCAGACAGGTGACCCTAAGCAAGAAGCATCGCTGTCTGCACCTTCCCAGAGCTTCGTGCCATCTGTCACTCAACACGCATGTTCACTACGAGCCGCTGGAATAGGGGGGAGGGGCCTGTGTCTACCTGGTCAGGTAGGGGCAACGTGGAGAAGGCAGGGACACTCTTGGCCCACTTGATGCTCATAAAGAGGAGCCGAGCGGCCGATTCACACACAGACTCGGTTGCCACTTCATACAGGTACATGGGCGTGCCACTGACCTCGTGGGGGTACTTACAGGGGAGAGAGGGTTAAACAAACATTAAAGCAGAGAATTAAATAAAAAAAGCATAGGATATATATATATATATGTGTGTGTGTGTGTGTGTGTGTGTGTGTGTGTGTGTGTATACATACAGACACACACACAATACCTAAGCTGTCAGTGAAGTATAATAATACTAGGTCCTAGCTTACCTTAGGGGTGGGTTGCGCGACCCCTATGACCGCCTGCCGTTCGGGTGTACTTGTGACAGTATTTATTTCCAGATTGTGTGTCTCCAACTGAGTGACTGTGGTGAAGAACGGCGGCCCCGGGATGGATGTGGCTGGGAAGTGAGTGGACGAGCCGTTCACCTCCTTGTGCCCCCGGAAGTAGAGCGCCACCTGCTTCCTGATGGTTGACGTTCTTGGCCCTCTCTCGTGCTGAACGGCTGTTTGGATAAATGCGCAACGAAATCGTAACTAAGAAAAATTTTCGCAGAACCTCAAATCGACTGTATTTCGGTGGTTTGAATTAGTGAAATGATGAAATTACTAAAAATAGTAAATTATACGTTTTTGTTACAAAATTACTTGCTGTTGTTGTTTATTCAGCACGCAGTGAAAAAGCAAATGTTTACCGTCTTTGTTCATATTCACTTCCAAACACTTTTTCAAGCGACAGGCGCGGCACTGGTTTCTGTGCGTTTTGTCCACCGGACAACCGCCCTAAGAAGGAAGAAAGAAATAAAAGAAAAAGATTATCTTTTTCGCACAGGGTAGGAGAGTGAGAGAGGGAGAGAGAGAGATCTTCCAACGGGGGTGGGAGTGGGGGGGCTCTCCACAGGTACGGGGAGAATCGCACTCAGTAATGACGGCCATTGACTCGCTCCCCTGCCGTTTGGCCAATAGTGTCATTCCCGCCTACCGCTCTCCAAATCCATCCAGTCATGCCGGTGCGTTAGATTGGATTACACCTGTTACACTAGACGGGACAGAGGGCTCTCAAAGACACGGGAGGAGGCTCACTTCTAGGGTAATCTTTCAATTATGAAAATCAGCGGAGACGTAATCTAGTCCTTAGAGTGACTGGCGCTCATACTATTGAGCCAAATTAGCTAATGCCTTGACACCGTTTTAGGCTGAATTGATGAAAAACACTGACTCACCTGCGTACCAGATTTGCAAACGTACGTTCGATTTCTCCTTATGCTCCTTTTGAAGAAGCCCGAACATCCGTCACAGGCGTACACTCCGTAGTGTTTCCCAGAGCTGCGGTCTCCGCACACTTTACACGGAATGTCCAGAATTCGACCTTAAAAGAAAATATGTATAAACATTAATTTTCATTTATTTTCAGATGTGCCTACTTGCCTAATGTGTCAGTGCGTAGAATACAATGAGATATGCAGCCTACTATCCGAATAGGCTACATGATATAGAGAAATCGGTGCCTGATTCTAAAATATTATAAAACCTTGCATTCGGTATTTGTAGATTCACAACTGACGTCTTAGTTGTGAACTACAGGGTTCATAACTCAGTTGTGACAATACTTTAGTCATGTAAAAAGACTTTCCCATATGTGGCCTAACAAAACATAAACTTGCACAACAGAGTCAGGGAAGGCTGTTTTAACAGGTCCGTTTGTGGGGATCCGTTCGCCTTCAGGCCTATAGCGCGTTTGGTGGGAAGCGGACCCAAGTCTTCCGTAAAACAATGTTGGGTAGGCGCGGACAATGGTGACATTAGGGAAAGTGTTAACTTAATGATTCCACCCATTGAGGCTCGTCTGACTGGACCCATCTCGACAAGCTGCCAACCTGCCTCATAATGAAGCTCGACAGCTGCTTTCTTCGCGCCATCTATAGGCTCGCGGATTAGGGAGTGACACGGTAGCGAGAATAATACAGGCCAGCGCGTCTCAGCGACTCAAATGAAGTGTATGCAAATGAGGGTGGAGTAAATGAAAATTGTGATTTTTCTTGTGTGTGTATAAAACTTTTTTTTTCCTGTATTTAAATTCGTTAATGGCTGGTGTATTTGCATGTATATGGAGAGTCGTTTAGAGGAACGGCTGTGTAATTACTGACATATGTCCACCTGCTCATTGATTTTCCAGTGACCCGTCAAAAACAGTAGCATGGGAATTCGGATATAGCTCCGTAACGACTGAGTAGCAAAACAATGACTTCGTGCTAGGGTGTTCTGATGGAAAAGCGCGCCCTGTGGTCTTTGCAAATGTGAGCTCGTTCAAAATTACTTTGGCAGGTTATTTGCATTGCATTAAGTTTCTTTCTATAAATGACTTGTAAAAGTTTTGCAATTTTGACGTTTAAATACGTTTTGATAGTGTAATGTGATGTTTAAATACTTACGTATAGACTAGACTTAAATATAAAAATATACATAAAGACTACACTTAAATATATATATATATATATATATATATATATATATATATATATATATATATATATATATATATATATATATAAAGACTAGACTTAAATATAAAAATATACAAAAAGATTAGACCAGACCTCAAGTAAACGTAATGCAAAGGAAAGTCCAGACCTACATTTGTTATGTCAACAGCAAACCATATAGCCTATATTCCACAGCAAATATGTCGCCATATTCGCCCTTCAGTCCGTTCCATAATTAATCAAAAGGCTTCATTCACTGTTTTTTGTTTGTTTGTTTGTTTTTAGAATAAGGAATAAAACGTTATCCGATGCATTTGTTTGTCTATTAGGTTACACAGACATGACGTTTTATTTAGATTTAGATGTGATATAAAATAATGTAGTGAGTTGTTAAATGCGCGAGCTGATTTGAATTTGATGCGCAGGCTGATTTGATTTGGCTACATTTGAACTACTAACGAAATACTGTCATGCCCCTGTTTTGCGCATGTGTTCTGATACCGTCCATATCAGACGTCCATATCAGACGTCCATATCAGACGTAATTACAGTCTCATGTTACGCACTTGAACAAAAGTGTAAAATTATACTATGTCAGTGACAGTTAGAAGAAACGCAGAAATTGGGCGAAGGCGGATTTGTTTAGCCGTGCAGGAACGCCTTTAACTCTCCCCAAGACTGTCCCATCATGTTGCATTGTGCGTCGTAATTGCTTGAAGACACATGGCATATTTCATTACTGTAATCAGCTGCAGGCCCGTAGTCTGGTGTAATAGTTCAGCTGGAATTGTGTGCAACTATGAACCCAAAGACCACCCAAACTGTCTGTAATTGTAATACATTTGTAAAATAACGATAAAACGTAAAAACAGTTTATAATGAGCATTAGTAACGGTACAAGAATTCCAAATGGAATGTGTAGTATTGACCTTTTTGGCAAACGCTAAGAAACTGTACAAGACATCCTTAGGCCGTAACAGAAAGACTAAACTGGATTATTTCAGAGTATCTGACAAACATAATTTGTAGAAATCTTACAGTCTTAATAGTCTTTTAAGTTTCAGTCCTATAGTTGTATTGAAATATAGCGTTCAAATTATGAAATCATTGTATTTGAAAACTTTTTCTTCAATATTTTATTGTTGGTATATTCAGCGTTCATCGGGACCGAATTACACATCATTATAATATACAATTAATACTCGTTTTTATGAAGTGAACGAGCAGGAATTAAGAGGTTAGTTGTAGTGCGTCACTTTTGTGTGTGTGTGTTTGTGTATATTTGTTTGTGTGTTTATGTACATTTTTGTGTGTGTTTATGTATATTTGTGCGTGTTTGCATTACAGGAAGGCCTATATTGATACTATAGCATAATAGATAAAAAACAGTTGCATTGGGCTCGCTTAGGAAGAGTCTTAGTCGCTTAGTTAATTGTTTGTTCGTGAAACATTTTCTTAAACGGCGTCGATTACGTTTGAATACCAATGCACGCACGTTCTCCTTCCCTTGAAATTAATTTACAGGGTCACACGAATGCCTAGAGTCCACACAGAGGCCTAATCAAGATCTTATATATCCACTCTTATTGAATGAAAACAAATGTCGCAGTTAGAATGTTTTTAAAGCCGTTAGACGTTAACTTCTAAAATGACACGAGTAGATGCCGGTGTTGTTCAGTCTAACACATACTTCTGTAGGATTATATGTCATTTTACTCAACACGCGCATCCTAATGGCTGAGAAAATATGACAGACAAGGGTGCCGTCAAGATCATTTCAGTCGTATAAACCGAAACACGCAATCTCACAAACAGCCAACTGAGTGTCTGCTCATATTAATTTAGATAATTCTGCCAACATTGCGTACCATGTGATTTTTACATTGTACAAAAATTATATTAATTCTATAAATAGACAAGCTAATTACTTATCAAAGGATGTACAGAATAAATCAAACCCCAAACGAATTTTTGCTGCCTTGTAATGTGTTTTTTGTATTAGCGTGATTGAAGAAACTTCAGTATGAGTCGTTATGTTCAGATTCGTGGGCCATTCCGCGTGTGCGTACATATCTCTCACATTTTTGCAAATAACATTCTGTAATATGTTCCCCTTTGGTATTCACACAAATGTTGTTGACTTAGAAAATTATGTCTTAGAGACGAAAATTATGTCTTAGATTACCAATAAAGTCTGTGAAGATAATATAGAGAGTATAAAGACTACTTACTGGATTTGACATTTAATATATCCAAACAGCCACTTGTTGAACCGGCAGGTTTGCTCATTTTGACTTCTGTACCACTTGTTCTGAGATGTGAAACCGACACGCTAAACAAGGATTCTTAAAAATATTTTTGCTCTAATTGAAATAGCATATACAGACAAATAAGTTTTCCGACACAAGAGGCACTCCACTTGAATGTGTAATTTCTAGAGCGCTCGGTAGTATTCAGTCCAGCGTCCTCTCTGTTCCAGTATAACTAGGTTCCAGATTTTACAGAAGTTGACCGATCTTGATTGTTGAGACGGACACTGTCCCACCGATGGGATACCGTGGCAGGTCCCCGGACTCGCAGCGTCGGAGGAAAGTTGCTGCAGATGCCGGTATCACGCAGTAAATACGCTCTTATCACACCTCCATCAACCACTGTAACCAAAAGTTCTTTTTTAAAAACCCCAGACAATAGCTAAGAAAGGTCTCGCAAAACGAAGCGTTGGTGACTTTGTGATATGTGCCGTCAGATTAAAGCTTTAGTAATATGTATGAGAAGTATTTGAGGAGGAAGAGGCGCGCGGAGAAGGAGGGTGGGAGGCGAGCCCAACTTCCTTTGCCCACTTAGCTTTTCCGCCTTCTACTCCAACTCCTGATCACGCATGACGTCACCTGCCTTAGGGGTCCAGAGGCAAATGAAATGATGTTTCCAAAGGCTCGCACGGGGAGAGGAAGAGGGACACAAGCGCGCGCACAGGCACGGGCTAATCCAAGGCTGTTTGCTGATAAATAAGCCTGTATAGTAAAGTGCGGTCATTTATTTTTTACTTTCATAACGTGAGTCTAAAGTGACGTTTTGGATATTGGAGAGAGTCACTGATGCGCCGTCGGGCTACAGCTGTTTAAATGCACCACGTCTTCTCACGCACGGGGACGTTTTCGGAATTTTGCACGTTCCGAACGAAAGTCTTTTACAGTAACGTGACTCGTGTGCTGTTGAATGTTGGCAAGTGCGCGTGCACCTGTTGAGCGTGTAGACGTTGCAGTGCGCTATCGTGAACTAACACTGGCCAGACTTGTATCGAAAATATGTTTTCTTATACGTGTATATTTCTCACTGACGTTTCGGATATGCAATACCTTTTAATCGATGTATTGTTTTTACTTAAGTATTTTTTCAATTTATACGTTTTTCTGTGTTGATATCATTAGATTACTACGCTACGCGTTTTGCTTCATTGACCTCAGCTGTTATACCGCACGGCTTAATAATTTGTTTATAGCAACTTTCTATCCATCTTTTGCAATAACTTTTTTTTCAAGCTTAGGTGCTTACGAGATTAAAAAAAAACTAAAAACTACATGTGACCAATAGCAAATATGCAGCTTTTCATCAAACGTTTCTTTTGCTGTGAATTTCAGAGCTGGGTCCAGGCGTGCTCAGGAACGGCCCGATTTGTGTGTGCGCACCACTGTGTGGTGGGGACCTGCGTGCGAGTGTCCCCAGGGGCGGCGGGAAACTGCAACCGCGCGACAGGAACCCCGCGATAGTGCGGGAACAACGCCATCCTGACCTTAACAGCGCGCGGTGTTGCGGCTTCCCCCAGCAGCCATCCATATTTGAGTTTTAATTATGAACATTCCCACGATAGCCTGGGGCCATATGGGAGACCTCAGTCTCGATTTAAACGAAGCGACCTCGGTACAAAGGCGTATCGAATCGCGATTAGTCATTGTCATGTCCTCTTTTTAGCAACCTTTTAAAAGAAGTTCGGATTTATTGACAGGTGACTGACTACATGTTCGGTTGTTTGTTTTACAAGATGATGCGCATCACATTGTAAAATAGAACGACTTTTGCTCACTTTATCGCATGTGATCATTAGTCATAATTTAATCCAGGACCTTTGATTAAATAATCTCCATGTATTTAGAATTCTATGGTGCATAATCAAATGTGTTCATTAAAAAGGGTAAAATTAAAATTAATCTTCAAGTCAGCAGTAAGAGTAGACGATATTAATTCTCTCTTTCTGTGTGTGTGTGTGTGTGTATTAGGGTGGGGTGGTCTGCTCGTAGTAATCTTCTTAACTCACTCTAATCCTGTCATTCAGAGATAGTCTTTACACAAACATAACCAGCATCATGGTTGCCCTGCCTGCCTCCTTTTGCTTTTTGTGCTGGTGACTCTCCTCTCCGTAACAGTCAATGAACATCTTTGACAAAGAACCATCAGATTGTGTATCTAGTTGTTGGTATGCAGCTACTCACGTAGCCCTCAAAGTTGAGTGGAACGTATTCCAAATCTTGACTAGTAGCCATTGTTGTAATGTTGTGCTGAAGACGAACAAGGATTACACTATACTATAAACTGAACATGATCTTAGCCATCGAAAACACATACAAACAAACGGCTAAACAACAAGTGTAAAATTAGCATCTAGGTCATTCCCTAGACCTGGATTAAACCTAGGACTAGTCTAAATGAATTTCCAGTAGTGATTTACAAGTGAACTGTTGGCAGTGCGCTTTAGTTTGACTAGGGTTAACGTTCCTGTGTGCGTTGCTGGTGGTCAGCACCGCTGATGACACTGTGCATAACACACTATGGTCAAGGACTGGTCTGTGATACCACTTCTTAAGATATCTGATATTGGGAGTCTGAGCTCACTTTCTCCTGCCTGACAAAGGCCAATTCCCCATTTAATAAACTGCAAACAATCTACTGTTATTCATGTAAAAAAAAAAGTGCATAGACTTGTGTGCAATTACATTTTTAGTTTCCCTGGAGCTGTTTGTGGATTAATAAACATGTTTACTCTCTGTCTTTATAATTCCTATAATTTGATTCAAGGCATCTTGAATTATGGTGAGGTGCACATCCTTCATCATCATCATCATCTTCTTCTTCTTCTGCTTCTTCTGCATGTACGCACCACACACACACACACACACACACACACACACACACATGCACATAAACACACACATACGCACACACACACACACACACACACACACTGTCTCTATCCACCTCATCCTAAACAAGTCCCTGAAAATGCATGTCATCCAGTCTAACTGCACCTCGCCCAGTCTAACTGGCACGTCGACGGACGCTTTCTGACAAATCTATTTGGGGCAAATTGTCAGTGAGAAACTTCCGCCTGAGCTGGCCCGGACAAAACTGGCTGTTGGACGGACTAAATCCTGCGGCAGGAGGGTCGGGACAATGGGCCGTGAATGTGTGGATGGGCTGGCAGTGGCTCGGGCCGGACAATGGCCGGATTAATTGGTCCCTTGGCTGACTGATTTGAGATGGCTTCACTCGGGTCCTCTCTGTGGGGTGCCCCATTGTCCCGCTCCTGATTCCCACTTTTCACAAACTCCAAACAAAAGTCAATTTCTTTCTCAAGGGGGTTTGGGAGTAGAGGAGAAATATCAGCCCTCGTGTTGCGGATCGGGAGAGGTGACTCAAACAGGGAGTCTCCCTTTTCTTCGGTCTTTGTCTCAGTTTTTGAAATGGGTGACTTAACTCTCTCTCTCTCTCTCTCTCTCTGTCCCTTCCCTCCGCTCTTCAAGTCACTGTGCTCCTCCGGGTGCTAACTCTGCTGGCCATGTGTATAAGGGACGCTGGAGAGGCTTCAGAGCCGCCCGGGCACCTGTTGAGAACGCAGACGGCCGAGCTGAGCTGAAGAGGAACTCATTAATATTAAAATTTGGGAGATGCCATCATGTTGCTGCGCTGAAATCGGTCTGATGTCGCTCCCCCACGACCCCATGGGCCTGTGTTCTGTTTCCAGCCACTCATGCCCCCCCCCCCCCACCACCTTCAACCCACCACATTTCTCCTACTCCCTTTTCTGTCCTCTCATTATCATTCTCTCTCTCTCTCCCTCTCTCTCTATCTTTTTTTTTTAAAAGTCTCGTTAACAAATTATGACAGCTGGCAAGAAGAGCTTGGGCGTTTCACTGCCTTTACACAAACACTCCTGGGCTCAAGATGACCAGACTCTCTTTCTGCTTTGACATTAACTTCATTCTGTTTATTTGTCGGAGCTCACTGAACTCCTCAGGTGACAGTCTGTGAATGGCACGCTCCGGAGAAACGCTGCGCCTGTCAAAAGCGATCTGATCACATTATGATTATGATAATCCTGATATAATAGGGATATGATGCAGTGTTGCAGATTCATCACCATTCATTCTCGAGTGACACTCTCCATCACAAACCCCAAAATAATGACAGTAGAGTTGCACAAATTCACATCTTCGGTTAAAGACACATGCTGTGAATTGTGGCCAGAGTAAAAACCTTCAATCTTTAGAGGAATTTAAAAAAATTAAAAAACAAGAGACCGTAAGAAATTCCAAACAGTAGAATTATTGTGTGACATATGTGATGACATCTGTGTGGAGCGAGATATTACACTCCATTTAAAATAAAATGGTTTCATATAAAATATAAATGCTTCTCATGGAAAAATTCACACTTTGAATCTCTTTTGAATTATTGATTATTTGAAAACAAATAAATGAAAGTGCATGGTTGTCCATGAAGAATAATCAATAAAAGAAGTGAACTGTTGAAGGGACACTTTTTGAAGATTGAGTTAAATGTCAGATGAGCGTTGGAATGCGTCTTAGCCTGTAGACGTGAGGGGATCCTCTCCTGTTAGGATCCTGTTGTTCTTTCTGGCTGTGGGAAGATCACACCCTGCTCATTAAGTTAGGAGGCTTCATTTTGGGGATCAGAGCAGGGACATACGTGGGGGGTTCAGGGTGGGAGGGCCCAGGTGTTTCTGAGAGATTCCACTGTTTCCAAAATTAAGAGTTTGCATTACTTCTCTTTAAAATGGCTACCATGTTGCTCGCAATCTAAGTGGATGAATAAGATTCAATTGGTACATTTGTTTCAGATCATGGTCATTAAGGTGCCCTGACCTCTCTCCAACAGATCTCTCGATCACAGGTATTTAAAAGCTGTAATGGAACAGTGGACATATCTGGGTAGGCTGTATAATTGCAAGGGCAAAGGTCAGCGTGTGAGCCAATCAGTGTCATTTCCTTTACAGTAGCAAGTTTTAATTTCTATTTTCCTTACAGGGGAAGTGAGAATCGGGCAGTTGCCAAATAGTGCATAGACCCCCCCACCACCCCTCTCTCTCTCTCCCTCTCTCCCTCTCTCTCTCCCTCTCTCTCTCCCTGTACCAGAAATTCCCTCAAAAGCTTCAAACACAAGCGTAGCACAGAGGCCTGGCCCTTGCCCCTCACTCCGCGGACCCCACTATCATTCATAACCTTTCCTCGTCGCAACGCAATAGGAGGAGCATAGAGGGGAGGGGAGAGAGGGAGGGGAGAGAGGGAGGGGAGAGGAGGTCTACGAGGAGGACCATGAACGCTTATTTAAAAAGATTTCCTTTATTGGACCATGTGCAGGCAGCTCACTCACAAAGGCCTTAAATAGGATATTTTCTGTCCCCTATAGTCGTTTTCCCTTTTAAGTACCGAAGCGAAAAAAAGTAAGTTTACAACTCCCTGCACAATGGAGCTCTTCACTCTCAGGTTGCTGAGACCCGGACTGACCTGGGAAAGTTAATTAGGAGGCCAACAATGAGCGAACTGGAGCAAAATACCTCGCCTCTCCTCCAGCCAAAGATGTCATCCATTAATTAGGCAAATCTTTAAGGTGGGCTTATTGAATTTACAGAAAGGCCGTGGTTAGGGCGGGCTGCGTTTTTTGATCAGACCCTCGCCCTAAACAATGCCTTCTCCTGGTTAAGGGAGAACGGGAGGGGACTGCAGGAGAAGAGGAGGAAGAGAAAGAGATGGAGGTGGGGGGAGAAAGGAGAGGGAGAGAAAGAGACGTATGGGTCGTGGAGCAGTGAGAGCCTCAATGGGACTGATGATGGGGAGATTCACAGGGGTTTGGGGCATGCTTCAAGGGTGATGTCATGCAAAGGCAACCTGGGGCCTTGAGAAGGGGGGGCGTGGTCTCCTGCCATGGAGGCTACTCAAAGTTAACATTACTGCATCTAGGCCAAAGCCTTTTCTGTAGAGGGCCCTTACATCACACACACACACACACACACACACATATGCTTGCTGATCAGAACTCTCACCCTGTGTGTTTTTTATCGTAAAGCATCATTAGCACATCAGAAAAAGTCACATTGCTGAATGTATTAAGTCCGTGAGGCCTAATTTAATGATATTTAATAAGCCTGGTGTGAACATCCTTATAAAAAATTGGAGGTATTTAGCAATAAAGATCCAATAATATTTTAGTATTCAGGACATTATAGCAAAATATGAACACTATTTTATTTTAATTTAAATGTTTTGGCATTGAGGCTACATACTTTTTTTAACAACGCCAGTACTTTCCTTTGCATTGTTACTTTCTCAAACCCGTTTTCTCTTGATGCTTTAGGATACATTGACATTATCGCTTGACCTTTAACTTGAAATTAAAGGCATTGTAATAAAAAAATAACTAAATTATACGTAGCGGTTAGTCCAGTTTTTGTTCTCTGTGCGTGTCAACTCCCTACTGCAGGATCCCTCCCCAGGTCAGTGCAGTTACCACAGGCCTCATGTCTCCAGTTACCCAGCGGATCCGTTTGATCATGTGATCACTCAGCTCCTAATCACGTGATCACTCTAGTCCTTATTTGAATAAGCAACTGCATGTTGTATCTTTGACCTGTGTACCTTAGACTGTGTGTTGTAGAGCTTTGTTTAGGCCTTCTGAAGAGCTATAAACATCTCAAGAGTTATGGTCCTAAGAGGATTTTTTCAGCTCCTCACAGGGAGCCTTTATCCTGAAACCATTAGCATAGCCATAATTTAACACCAAATTCTGTTTTTTTGGCTATTATTGTTGTTCTTGAGACAGATTGATGTCAGTACCTAAAGGCAAATGCATTTTTTTTAAAACCTTATTTCATTTATTTGACTTAATACAAACTGTTTGTGTTTGTACATTTGGCTGTCTGTCTCTCTGGCCTTCTTGGGTAATGGTGGTTTAGTTTAGTCTCTGAGTGTTTAAATGCCGACTGTTCCACAGGTCCGACTGGTTCAGTAAGGCAAGTCTTTGAGCTGGGTGGCTGGTGGTGGTGGTGGGGGTCTTTTGCCCGCCCTTTTGACATGACTGGTCTTTGTGCGCAGAAGCCTGTCCCCTTCGAGACGTCCCTCACTCCCTCCCCTTTTACCTCCCCAAACACCCCCCTCCCTCAGTCGCCTAATCGGAGGGGTGGATCTGTGTTTTGTTGCTTGTCAAAAACAATCACTCTTCGGCCCATTACAGTTGCTGCGCGTCCTCCTTTAATTGGTGTAACGCACGGAGGAATGAAAGCGAGGGCGGCCCACGAGGAGCGCGAGGTGAAAGAGAGAGCAGGCTCGCACTAAACTGCACTCAAGACCGAAAGAACCGTTCTGGGTCTTTCAGCAGCGTCGCGACAGAGGCAGAATCACAGAATCCGTCGACAAAAACCGTGCAGTGCAGTTTGGCCTTATGAATGTTAGGTCTACTCCTTTGTAAAACATAATTTTAAAAAACTACTTGACAGAAAACGTCCCTTGTTGTATGTTTTCTCAAATTCGGTTATTTCATACTTCATGCAATTTGGCCCAATCTGTATGGCTTAAGTCGTCGGGACGACTGTGGGGTGAAACAACTATATTTCTCCACGAGAGCGCTCGCATGGTCGGGCGCGCGCCCTCTCGCCGCCCCTCGCAATCCGGTCACTGGAGGTTGTCAGTCGGGGTTTATGTCCAGTTCGCTGGAGCTGAAAGAAGTCAGCATCGTGCCTTGTTATGAAACAAGACGTCTCTGCCTCCCGATTCGGGCGAGCGATGCGGGGTGACCGCGTCGAGTTGGGGGAGCGATGGCCGCCGTGGCGATCAGCAGAGGCGACCAACAGTGAGTAAGTCAATGCTGCCTTTGTGCCGTGCTCGTTGGCAGCATGTCCGGTAATTATCCCGTCTGTATGTGGAGACTTGGATCTCAGAGCCAAACGGCCCGACGAAGCTGAGCGCAACACCGTCAACAGAGATTAACTTCTTCCCGAACCACTGCCATGCCTGGAGAGGCATCGCGACCCAGCACCGTTAGGTTGATTCAAAATCCTAATCGAAGTAAATATTCCTGAAATATATAGAATATTATTAAATATATGCTCCATACAGTTTTTAGAATGAGAAGTAATGACTGAGTCATGACCACGTCTTTAAAAACATTATTTGAATATGGCAAATATTTCTTTGGTTACTTTACGCACTGATTAAACCGGATTTTATCATTAACCCGAGTGTATGCTGCCTACACAAATGAATAACTTGTGTTGGGAATAGTCTTTTCATTAACAACACTCTATTCTAAGGCCAATCGGTGCCTATGCGTTTTCATATTCGAAAAAAGTAAGTTCTAAAAAAGTAAGTTGGGCAGCTAATTAGCTTGCATAGCTCCAGTTTGAGGTTTTTTAAATGTCTGTCCGTTGAAAGTGAGAGTGTTTCTCTTATCCAAGCGGTGCCCTTGCTGAGCTGTGCTCTGCACAATTCACATCAGTCCTTAAAGTGCAGAATAGTGAAACCTTGATCCTCGTCAGCTGTCATCCCCGGTCCGGGCACTTTGGCCGCTGCTGGTGTGGAAGTCAGGCCTAATCTCTAGAAGGAATCAAGGCAAAAGAAAAGCAACAAAAACTAAGTCAAGCGTAAAAAATGAAACGAAATCTCTATTATCAGCTCCAACATTTCCCAGCGACGCGGTGAAAATCAGGCTAGTTTGTCATTCGAGTCAGACGCCGGGGGGAGAACGTGGGGTCGCTCTGGGTTGGTAGACTCACACGACGTAGAGTGCAATATTTCGGCGAAAAGGGGCCTCGCATTTGCAAAATCCCCCGTCACATCCCGCCGTAAGCATTAAATGCAGTCTGACTTTATGTTGTATAGGCAGCGCAAAACAAGAAAAGAAGCACAGTTCTCGCATAAAGGAACGCGGTTTTGGGGGATTAGGGACGGCCCGAAGGACAGAGAATAACTTCTGCATAACTTTACAGCTCCTCTGTCCTGGTGCTTAAAGGAGCCAAGTTTAGTCAACGAGTTCAAGCGCGCAGCATTTAGTTAACCCTTACTATTCACAACCGCCAAGCTGAGCCTTGGGCTTTGGGTAGGTGAGAAGAAAGAAAATGGTGCTTGATAATAATAATAAAAATAACAATAATAATAATATAAATGAATCCATTCCATGACGTTTATACTTCACAGTTTTATTATAAAATAGACCTAAATCTTTTCAATTAAGACTCTTAGCGTACCTTTCATACGGATCGATTTTTGTCCCTGAAGCATATGGATAATTCTTAATGCCGCTTGGTGATTGTTTCTTTTTGAATTAGAATGATTTGTTAGAAAGATCGTCTTTTGCTATGTGACATACACATCCACAATAAATAGCAAACAAACTGCTTTAGGCTCACCGCATCCAGAAACACAACATACAAACACGCTCAACATCATTTGGTGGACTCTCATCGATCATTCACCTCCTCCTGCTAGCAAACCCACTGAAACCCCCAGGGGGATGACTTTGATCATCCATTTGGGATTTCACATTAGCGGAGATGTGTTGGAGAGCTAAAGCCACAATCCACAACATAAAAACTGCGAATTTACGCCAAGGCGCTCTCGCATCAGAATAGACCTTAATACGGAGCGTTCTGAGACCCCATTTCCATTAGCTCTGATGACTGTGAAATTGCTGCGGACTGCAAGTTATCAAGAGGCACTAATTTCACATTAAAGACCATTGACTGCAGTGGCTTGATTCGAGGGTTTACGACAATTACCACAATCAGAATCTGAGCCCAGATCGTTTACCTTGACTCCGTAATTATTTTTTGGCCGCGCACGCTCACACGTTCGAAAATTACACGGTGTCAAAAACCGGGCAGCTTACGACAAGCGAGGTTTCATAGACGCAGTCGCTCTTGCCACCTCCACGAGACAGCCAGAGAGACAGGGAGAGAGTCAGAACAGGCTTATTCAATTTGATGGAGGAAAGAATTGCGAAAAATATTGCAAGGTATCCCTGCTAGAAATGCGGGTAAGTGGGAAACTGCAGATTCGGTGTGTGCACCGCGAGGCGACCTCAGTCATTTCTAATCTTTCAGCTGTGAAGTGAGAAGCACGGGGGCCCATTCAGGGCACGACGGCACCGCACGTGAACCCCACAGTGAAGCGGCTTTAGAAGATGCCCTGTCCAACTGTTCATCGTCGCGATCCATCCCTTTCTATCGCCACCAACACCACGACTATTAAACATACACAACTCACTACTGCACTGCACAAGATTTAGACGCTTCGAGACAAACTGCTATTTTAGTAATTTGTTACATTATATATATGATATATGGAATATATAAAAAAATAGGCAAATTTTGTATGTATTATTTTATTCACATTAATAAACAAAATGTAACAATATAAACTGCACAATACTGGTGACATCTGGCAACAAATATAACAGTTATGATGAAGAACTATGAAGAGAGTCTGAAGAGCTGCCTTGTATCTCTACCACACACCTGTATCTCTACCATACACCTGTAGCTCTACCACACACCTGTTTCTCTACCACACACCTGTATCTCTACCATACACCTGTAGCTCTACCACACACCTGTTTCTCTACCACACACCTGTAGCTCTACCACACACCTGTTTCTCTACCACACACCTGTAGCTCTACCACACACCTGTTTCTCTACCACACACCTGTAGCTCTACCACACACCTGTAGCACACACCTGTAGCTACCACCTGTACACCACACCTGTTTCTCTACCACACACCTGTAGCTCTACCACACACCTGTTTCTCTACCACACACCTGTAGCTCTACCACACACCTGTAGCTCTACCACACACCTGTTTCTCTACCACACACCTGTTTCTCTACCATACACCTGTAGCTCTACCACACACCTGTTTCTCTACCACACACCTGTAGCTCTACCACACACCTGTTTCTCTACCACACACCTGTTGCTCTACCTCACACCTGTTGCTCTACCACACACCTGTAGCTCTTGTGCTATTATAGAGTTTTAATTTGTTGCCCAACCTCACTGTGTCTCAGTGACGTGTTTAAAGTCACGTCCCCTCACAGACAGATCTACAGGTCACACATTCATTTGCTGCCTCTGACATCTTCGATGTCCTGCTGTCAGACTTTCTACTGCACAGTTGTCAGCAGACTTGTGTCTGTCCGACTCTCTGGCCACGATCACTCACCCACACCACAGGCACCAGAGAGGAAGGCAGTACACCTCCTTCTCAGGGTCAAAAGGCGTAGAACTACACCCATACACCAGCTCTGTCTCAATGTATGAACTTGGTTCAGGTCTTCCAACTGCAATCAAGCATTCATACTCTCACATAGAAGTCAGGGCTTTCCACAGTAGTGATAGTCATTAATTAGTCTTGCTACAATGTAAACAGAACAGGAAGCACTTTGTTAAGTAATGAGACATTTTTTTATTAACTTGTTTGCGATACAACTCTGCTTTGTCTGAGTGGAATCACTTTGTTATAATATTATTACATTAATCACATTATTCTATTGTATACTGCATATAGCCTAGTAATTGCACAAGTATACTGAGTATTTCAAAATGCTAATTTACTGGTTTAAATTGTCCAATGCTGTACAAATAGACTTAGTCTAAATTATATTCCAGACTTTGTATTCAAATGGGAATTGGCACATAATTACTTACAACTGGCTACATACTTCGAATACAATTGATTTCCGATTTTTTTCACACCTACACCCCACACACCCAGACAAATAAAATACAAATACACAAATAATACAGACACAAAATAATTATCTGAAAAATGACTGGAATACAGAACTATCTTGTAATAATCTGTTCCTCATGGCTGTGTAATGCATAGATTTATTTGCTATCAGTTTAATTCATTTTGCTTCTAAAAGACCTTAAAAATCAGAGCAACAGATCCCTTGTTAAGATACCTTAAATTACCCTAATTAAAAGAGTATATGCTAAAAGAACTACGGTGCATGAACATTATAGTATAAACAATCTAGACTTTTAACTAAATGTAAATCTTTAAACGTGTCTAAATATGATACTTAATACCTAAAACAATCAATACATCGCTGTCAACGCCGTCGCCAATCGCTCACTGCCCCATAAAGGACTGTTCAGGGGGCGTTTGCGCCTGCGCGGCTCCAACACGAGACTACATCATGTGATCAGTGTGAAGCGACAGGAAAACAGGAAGTAGTGTGTGCCTAGACGCTGACAGATACTGCATAAATACAGATACAGATAAAAGTGTGACTTTTACCACCCCAACATGGGTATCTTTGAGAGTTATGGTCGTGTACTGCGTTTACTCTTTTGGGCGAGTGTACTCACGTTTGTCACCGCGGTTAACATCTCCAGTCAGGCTTCCGAGTTGAGCGACGGCGCAGAACCAGCGCCTCCGTCATCTGGATCGCAGTTTTTGGCTCTGAGTCTGTCCGCTGCGTTTCCAGAGGACGTGGAAGTGACCGACTATTGCCTGGAACTGCTTCGCGTTTTTGGTGAGCGGTATGTGACTTTGGTGACCTGTCTTGTGTCTTCCGCGCGTCCCGTCAAAGTCTGCCAGACCTGTTATGCCGAGTACGGGCATTTGCAGGAGATCTATGCAAACATATCGTCTGATCAGGTGAGTTTTCCAGCGCATTCGAAATGTATCAAGGTATTGGTCGTGCTAATTCACAACCGAAGTATATTGTGCAAAGTCCTTTTAAAGAAATCCCCCTTCTGGTCACATGCGTCCTATCTCGTGATTGCGGTTAGTGCATCATTCGTGGAACAATTTGGCTCTTAGACTAGCGAGCCACCAAAATCCCAGCTCACCAAGTTATGAAGTGCCAACCCGTTTTGAGTTGCATATTAGGCCGTTTACTGTAGGGTATTTTAGTTGCTGTTGTTTTTTTAAACAAACTAGATATGGCAGAACATTACAACTTTATTGTAGCAAATGTAATGTGTATGATTGTTACTTCTAATTCTCTAGGAAGCCAGTTTAATCTCTCATCATTGAAGACAACAAGTTGTAAAACAGTTCTGAGACAGACCTTCCAAATAATCTGTATTCCCCATTCTGTTTACAGACAGGTCCTGGGAATGTCAGCTGTCAGGTTATCCTCCTACGGTCAGACAGACTGATGTTGCTGTACAACCTTTACAGCAGTTTACATGACATCTGGGAATCGGCCGCGTGTACCAGTGAGTTTGATGTTATGCCAAAGAATGAAACGCTCACTGGGACAGTCCTCCAACATCACTCGGTCTACATCACTGACATGCTGCTTACCTTTTAAAATTAGACACTATTTGGGTAAAAGTTAATTTAACACACATCATAACTGTCAGAAGTGTTACAGGAAGCTTATTTTCTGGTACTGAAGTAAAATGGCTAATAATATCAGTTTCAGAAACAGAAAGCATTTCTCAGGGAGTTTTGATTTAACTTTATTGACTGCTAGTAACTTTGGGTAATAACTTGTGGTTAATCTCAAAATTAAACCTTTGCTTCCTAAGCCTGATTTTGTAAATCCTAAATTAGTGGAGATCACTGTGAATGTTACACACAATGAATGTGTTGTTTTTAGGATTATCGATTTTGACTGTGTGCTGATGTCAAGGGTAGATTAGCAGTAATACTGTTTCTGTGTTCACCAGAGTGTCTGAATCATAACCAGACAGGTCTGGCCAATGACACCCTTTCCTTCTTAACGAAACTCAATCAGTCTCTCAGCTGCTTTGAAAAATACCAGCAGGTAACATAACATACATACTGTAAATGATATAGATGGAAGATGTTAATGATGGATCATAAGTTATCATAAATCACTGATTGCAGAAAATTTGTGTGTGTGTGTTCAAACAGGGTAACCACTCTGAGCTGTGCAAAGAGTGTAAGACAACATACAAAGCACTTAATGAGCTCTACAGTCAAATGTCCACACAGAAGTCTCTCTGTATTGATATAGAGGATGCAGTAAGTCGTATTCTTATCTAACTGGGTCATAAATTGTGCATTTTTATACGAAGAAACATTTCACGTGCACATTTTCATCTTAACAGTTTCTTCTGTAAGCTTATTACAAAGTAATCGGTGTCACATGCATGTTGAAATACAAATTCAGTATTAGCTTAATGGTACAGTATTTAGACTTGAACATTGACATTGATTTTTCTTTGTGCAACAATGACTGGTTAACATTACAGATACTTTTTAGTCTTAGTTTGCTATTACAGCCATTATGTCCTGTATGAACAAATAACAGCATGCTCAAAATCTAAAATTAATAAAAACACAACATTCCTAAACTATAAGGTCACACTTTTATGGAAGATCTGCTGGGTGTATGTGGAGCAGTTCAGTGGTTAGGACACGCCTCCAAGTGGTTAGGACACGCCTCCAAGTGGTTAGGACACGCATCCAGTAACAGCTGAAACTCAGTGGAAACTTTCCTTCTTCCTCACTGCTAAAACAAGTGTGGTTTCCTACAATGTCAGGCCATGTGACAAAAAGCAAACATATTTAAGGAAATGTTCAGACCTTTTCTTCAGTTGGACAAAACTAAACCAAATGAGCCCCTCTGAGCGTGTGATCAGAAGTCATCCTGTGGTTTGCCACTGTCCTTCCTAGATGAACATGACGCGGCAACTGTGGAGCAAGACCTTCAACTGCTCGGTCCCGCGCGAGGAGACGGTGCCCGTGATCACCGTGTCCAGCTTCATGCTCTTCCTCCCCATCATCTTCTACCTGAGCAACTACCTGCACTCGGAGCAGAAGAAACGCAAACTCATTCACCGTGAGTGATTCGCTCTGGTCCCAAGGGGAGGGGCTTGTGGAATAAAGAGGCGGAGCTCATTTCTGCATGCAGCAGGCCGGAGCCATTAGAGTATAAGAAACACTGATTAGAGATTGGAGACTATATTAGTGAGATTAGAGACTAGATTAGTGAGATTAGAGACTAGATTGGGTTTTGCACCTTGACCTGCTCTCCACCCTCATTCACCCCACATGTGAAATAAGGTTTGGTTGATGATCTAACCAGCACCTTGTTAGGTACAATCAGCTGTGCCTGAACTGGGATTCAGCAGGCACTGGGACGCCGTGGCCACTGGGCAGCTAGGGACGCTCTCTTAATGGTTCCCAGATGTGTAGTTAATAGATCTGGCTTAATATATGTGCAATATATTAAATATGAGCCAGTACAAGGACGAAAGTTTAGAGGAAATAAAGACATCTAATAATTGGCGGAATAAATGTAGCCTATATTTTCCAAATTTAACTTTACTTTTACTTAGCTGACATCTCTCAGGTGTGACTTCTAGCGGGGGTGTTTTACCGGCACTGTATTGGGCGTGTCCGTAAGATCTCTAGTTTTCTACCCTTTAAAGCCAACCTAGGAGTCTGCGATGAGCTTCTCAATCTCATGCCAAGTCGATTGTTCCACAGCTAAGAGGGCCAAATCCAGCCACAGTCTGATGAACATCCAGGACAAGCTTAGCTGAGCAGGACGAGAGGAGACGGGGACACGAGGACACTGGGCCTCCGCCGCCCTTCCCAAAATGCCTCTCTCTGGATGTGGGAGGGTCAGTGGCGTCCGTCACACGGACCATCTCAAACGCAACCTCCCTGTCTGATCACTGGCTTTCTGATAACTGCTGAGCGTCGGTGAAATGTGGCTTATACATTTAAATGTTTTTTATCATTATTATTTCTTCTCGTGCTCTCACTTCGTTGTCTTGTCTTGTGTTGGCGAGAGCTTCCATGCGTGTTCGTGCGAGACGGAGTTACCGTGACTACTACATCCCCGCTGACCTGGGGCTTGAGAGGCACGTCTGTCCGCGTCTGTCCTGTGCGTGAGCCTGGTTACCCTGCGTCCCACAGCCTACACGCGTGCACTTTCATATGGCTCTCATTGTTTACTTCCTCCCAGGCAACAGGGGACTCGTGCACCTAACATAGCGCCAGTCGCAGTGCGACGGGTACTTGATGTCCATTAGAGGAGGATCCATTAATAACGATGTGGTGCAAGGTCAAAGGTGCATGTGTGGAGTGGGGGGAGGGGGGGACAGTGGCTGAAATGAAAGGAGAACGCACTCCACAAGATGCTGGAGACGCTCAGCGGATCACGTGCCACCTTGGCCAAGGCTTTTCTTCTTTCTAGTCTGTGAAATAGCCGTCTCTGCCCATTTTGCTGCTAATGTGTTATCAAGTAAATACATGGCAGGCCGACTGGTTATGATTGTGAATAGATGAAATGTGCGTTATATAATATAGACATAGCCTAAAGGTCTTAATTCTGCTGTGTTGTAGGGAACAATTTGTGATTTTTTTTTCTTTTTCCTTTACGTTTCAAAGCTGACATCCATCTATTATGCAAACTGTGAAACATACTTAATGCAACAATGACCTAAAGAATGATTTGGATAACTTGGGATATTTGGTATTTAATAAAGCCCTTGGGTAATTGGAAATGCATATTATTATTTCCTCGAGCTCTGTCTTATTAACAGGAGGCCGTTGTTGTCGGCTTCTCCGAGCCCTTTCCTGGGGTTGTTTCCCCCGTCATTAGCAGCAAATCTAAATGTAGGATAAAGTTATTTGGCCGGAAAATCGCAGCAACACACACGTTTAAGCCTCCTTGGCTGTTCGGTCTTCTGGAGTGGAGCGACACGTCCACGCTGATCCTCCTGATTTGTTCAATCACATGATTGCAGAACGTCCATGGAGGGCGTCTTGGGTAGAAACGTTTTTTTTCATACGTGTTCCGTTCGCGGTGTAGTTAAACGACGGCGTACAAACATCCTCATTTGGTCATCCGTGGTGTAAATTGTTCTTTTTTGATGTGACCCTCGTATGTCTGGAGGAGGCGAATCGGATATCCGCGTGATCGTGGAGTTGCTGTAAAAGCTGAGAAACTTAGACAAAGTCGGAGCAAAGTACAGCCTTGCCTGACAAGGGATGAGATTATCCTCCATTTCCCATGGCCTGGGTTAGACTCGGTGACTTTGGGCCTAAAGAGCATTAGAAATGCTGAACTCTTAACTCAGCTAAAGGCTCTGCGTCCTGCAGTCTGTTCAGAAACTGCCCTGTTTAACTAAGTTTTAAAACAAACTTTTCATAAAAGTATGCTTTTCTTTTTAAAACAATAGTGAAAAGTGTAATTAAAACACCTTATTAACTGTAATAAGATGAAATGAGTCCAAAACAGGCTTTGTGCCATAATGGCTCTCTGTCCTTCATCCATTACTTCTAACCTAGACCTGTGGTTTTAGTTGTGTGTTTTACCTAGTAAAGTCTAATAGTTCAATTGTATGGAGACGTGTGGAAACGTGTTTATTTATGGCTTTGTTATGTATGGGTGAATTGAATAAAGAACCATGTTGTTATATGTTTGCACAACCAAAACGACCCAGATATGATTTACTGTTCATCAGTTATCTTCTGGTGGGGTGCCTATAGTGTGGACACGTATACCAGTCCTGCAGGGTTCCTGTGTAACAGGTGAGGTGTAAAGTTGCACACCCAGTGTTGAATCAAGCCCGCCTTTGCTCCGGTCTTCCCTTTCACAGCGAGCTACAGCTGTGACACAAGAAACATGGGTCGTACTTGAAATCCAAAGGACCTTTGTATATTTTTTAAATACAATGAACAGCATGATGCAAAGAAGCTGGCAGCATTTTTTTCCCCATTTATACCAGTCTTTATTTACATTCACACCAGGCAGTCTTTATTTACATTTTTAGAAACTTTTTTGGCACCATGAAACATTCAAATTAAAGTCAATATGTTTTTGATGCTGGTTAAGCTGAACTTTCTGATGCCTGAATTAAAAGTACAATATATATACTGTATTCAAACAGCTGCATGTGTGTATGTGTGTATATAAACCATATGTGTTTATATTTGTTCTTGCTTTAAGCCTCCCACATTATGCCTGATCTTTATACACCTTCATTGTCTGGACGTTCCTCATTTATCTCGCCGCTCTGCATTCATAATGTACACGTGGTGTATCTGTTAGTGCCGTATAAGCAGAGGTTAGGTGGTGCTTGGCTCCTTACGTAGACCCACATGAAAACATGGACCTATGAAGCAGAGATCAACTATACTATATTCTACTGTCTGAAAAGGGGTGTTATTATCTGACAGAGGTCAAAGTCTCCAGAGCAGGGATTTTATGCTGGATTACAAGATCACTTCATTAAGGTAATCATTCAGTGGCTCAACATCAGATGGGTTCCTCACAGACATGATCGCCACATTCTCCCTCTGCCAACTACACACACACACACACACACACACGCACAATTGAACCTTCAAAGGTCTAATGACAGGTCAGCTGGGAATGACATCACAGATGCAGAATGGTTATGTCAGGAACCTTTGGTGCGTGACTCTTGTTTCCCGCACACACATTATCTGCTGCGCTGAGGTGCTCTCAGGTCTCAGGTCCAGCCCAGCTCCTGACCCAGGGGGTCAGGCAGAGTGGCAGCACCTTCTGGAGGGGGCAGGGCCCAAGGGCAGGAAAACCTGACCCTTGAGGGCACCCTGCCTGCCTGCCTACGGGTGCAGCACACTGCTCATCAGCTGGACGAGACGTCTTCAAAGCCTCTACATGAGGAGGATGGCTGGGGGCCCTTAGAGGAAATAGGTGACCATTGTGCTGCCTGGTGTAATCTGAAGCACATTATCCCTTGGTAACAGAGGCTTATGATAAGTGATAATTCACAGCTTTTCTTTAAAGTTAAGGGATGTATGGGGTAAAAGGAAATACGATTAACTAAGCAAGTGAGGGCCATTTTGTGTTTCTGAGCTGTAGAATATTTACCGGAAAACGTTGGTTCAGTGACCACAATAGCTACTGCAGCTGTAACATACCGAGTCAGGGTTAGTGGTGTAATGGGGACCTGCTGCTACCTTAAACTCACATTGCACCTCATTTCATTTCATTTTATTTCATTTGCATACTTTTTCACAGCTAGCAAAAGTGTTGCTTTTTGTGTGTAAATAATCACAATTTGTCAATAGATATTCATAAGAAAACTTTGTTTTACGTTTGGTAATAAAATTGATTAAATATACAGTTTCTATAACCAAAACTCCAGTAGAGCTCTGTAGGACTTGTATGGTTGTGTGAGATAGCTGCACGTATGCGTGATTCTCTGTTCCCATGTTGATTTCTAAGCAGATTTTTTTGCCCTGATGAAATATCACTGTCTTCTAATCATCTTAAGGGAAGTAGATGAAGAAGAGGGTTGTGACCCATATAATTGCTTGCTGCATATTTAACTCTGATTAGGACACAGGGGTGAGAGGAGCTCTCCACGCTGAAGCACACATAGCTCATCACTAGGCCTCTCATCGTTTGATAATCCTGTCTTCACAAGGGTCAGTGGGACTGAAGGGAGAAAGACAGAGGTTACTGAGCAGGGTTTTTCAAGCTTCTCTCTCCCTCTCTCTTTCTTTCTCTGCTTCTCTAACGTACTTTGCTTCTGTGCAGTATTGATTCTGCACTTTCATAGAATTGAATATTGTTATTATTATTATTATTATTATTATTATTATTATTATTATTATTATTATTTTATGTCTCTTGATTTTATCTGACTGTCGTTTCCTCAGGTTTCCATTGATCTCCATGCGTGTGAAGGTGAAGGAGTTAGCGAGACACTAGTGCCTCCTGTTGGCGTGTTGTGAAATGATGTCCATTGAGTTCTTTACGCTGTGTTTGAAATAGGTGGGTTCCAGAAATGAACTTAAAAACGGAACACGTATCAATCCAATACTACATAATACTCAATAACAGTGACAATTAACGGATACTATATGTACAAAGATGACAAATACATACTTGTATAAAATAATATTTGCCAATAGCAAATATTAATGCATAAGTTTTATGGGTGAATCAAATTAGTTTCTTAAATGCATCAGTTACCCGATTTAAGAAATTATTTAAATGCTGAGAACACCTAAATCCTTAGACTTGTGCTTACCTGCCTAGCTTCCCACCAACACTATAGTCCACGTCTCACTCTAACTACGTAACTAACTAATTACTTATGTTGATAATACATATAAGAGGCGTTTTGCTTGCACGGCTGTCAGACTCGTCCTGTTTCTCTGGAAACCTTGCGATCCTTAGATTTTTGTACTACAATTAACTTTTATTACAGCGAAAGTTTTTTCGGCCACAAGAGGGCAACCTCAGACAATATTAAGAGTGAGGCGACGCTGTTGCCATATCCGCGGAAAGACGCCGCTTGTGGGGTGTTGGTTCTCTGAGGTGAAAAGAAAAGACACAATAATAGTCAACAGAGGAAAAATATTAAAGTGTTAAAAATGTTAAAGTTTCTTTAACATCTAGGAATACGTTTTCCAAAAATCCAGACTACCAGTGGACAGTGCAAACTCATTAAAGTGATTATTCCATTTAACGTGAGCCGTTAACTAATTAGTGGACACTAGTTCATGGATCTTATTAGACACATCACTCATACATTCTTTAATTCGTACAAACCATTTGTTTACAGAACATGTATTAAGATACATTTGATCACAACTGCTATTAAACGGAGCGAAACACTGGCGTATGTGAGAAGCCTAAGATGATAGGTAATGAGGTAATGTTAGGCACAACTGGGAATATGGAAGAATGTCGTAGTCCTGAGCCTGGGGTTTAAAAAAAAAACCATTAAGGAGGATTCGAGTGGAGTTATTTGGCAACCTTTGTGTAAAAAAAAACCCCGCAAACGCACGCACGTCCACAAAAATATTATGGCGCTGGAAACGTGTGCTGCGTTTTTATTAGCAGATGAGTTAGACACTGATGAGTACGTACATATAAAAACTAAATTACCTTTCAAGACCTGGGAAAACAGGTGATACTCTCCTGCGTCATTGTAGTTCCTGCAATTCGTGCTTGTTCTGTAATGTAAACCTTATCAGCTAGGCAGCGTTAGCGGGGTAGTTCAGGGCAGAAAAACTAAAACCCCTCGGAAGTTGCACGGTAACGTGGTCAGACGCCAGCACCTGCGGTTCCATTTCCTAACGTGTACGTGCTGTCGTGCACAGATGCGCTTTGGCCTTTGTTTACATTGCAGTCTAGGAGAGTCTAGAAAACGCCCCGCTGTACCGTCGCTGTGTTCCGTTTAAACACGTTCGGGTTTGCATCACATCCTTCTGCACACTGAGAGCGGCGGGGTCGCACTTGCGGATTGTGGTTTTGAAATGTTGTCCCTACTTTTTGTGCAGAGATGAAGAAGAAGAAGATGATGTTGATGAGGGCAAAAACAGTTACTTTAGTGACATCGTGCCAAATCTCTCTGCCAGGGATTTTCAGAAGTACTTCCATCTGTCACCAACCCAAGTTGAGGTACGTCCAGAGTTTCCGACCTCCAAATTTAAACTTTACCTTATTTTTAAGTAACTAGTGCCTTCCACTTGATTAATTAAAGAAGCTGTATTACACCACGCACCCCATTTCGAGGATCTATTGTAAGTGTAACACAGTCTGTCTCCTTCTTTCATTGACTTCAGGAGCTGGTTCACCTGATGCCCCCTCATGAGTGGGTCAGCGGTTCGCTGGACGGCTGCACAGTGAGGGGTGCGGTGCTGTCCAGCCTGTGGACGTTGTCCACTCTGGAGTCTCATGCTAGCGTTGCTGTCCGCTTCCAATCCAGCGAGTCTCTCATTCTCCACCAGCTGCACGAATTCTGCGCCCTCGTCGCAGGAAACTTTGCTGATAGGATCCACTGGCCCAAGTGGGAAGAAGCCGATGCCTCGGTGGCCGGATTCTCAGCCGCCGTTGGGTTGCCAGGTACTGTTTGCGTGGCGGGTTACTGCCTGATCCCCATGGAGAGGCCCGTGGACGTGTCTGAGCCAGAAGCATATCGGGTCTCTGGAACGACGTACGCCGTGAATCTCATGGCCTTCTGCGATCACCAGGGCTGCTTTACCTACGTGAGCGCGGAGCACCCGGGAGACTGGCATAACTCCAGGGTCCTGCTGGAGACGGACGTGGGACGAGCCCTGCAGCAGGACCCCGTCAGCCTGCTCTGCGGGAAGCACATTGTAGCTGATGGCAGCTTTCCACTGTCGGAGCACCTTCTCACGCCGTTCCCGGACCACGGAGCTCTCGGCGAGAAGAAGCGGCGTTATAATCTGAAGGTGCAGGCCGCCCTGCAGGTGGTCCGTGGCTCCCTCCACAGCCTGAGGTGGAGCTTCCAGCGCCTGAAGATGCTGCAAATAAATTCTGTGGCCCAAACCAGCCTGGCTGTGCACACATGCTGCATCTTGTATAACATGTATTTGGACACCAATAATGCTGCTTCCCTTGAGTGTATGGAAGAGGACTTCATTACCCAGAAGCCTTTTCACGAGCTACCTACTGGGCACTCAGGCAGTCTGGGTGGAATATCCAAAAGGCAAGACATCGCAGCGTCACTCGGGCGGAAGCCCAAAAAAGATGGAGGTTTGAAACATGAACAGCTACAACAGCTGGGAAAATATTGGTGAATTTAGTACAAAGCCAAAACCCTTGTGATGTGTGTTTGGCCTTAAACACAGGGGCAGTCATGGTCTGGTGGTTAGGGAACCGGCCTTGTGACCGGAGGGTCGTGGGTTCGATTCCCAGGCCTGAGGCCATGACTGAGCCGTTGAGCAAGGCACCCCAACTGCTCCCCGGGCGCCGGGCTAGGGATGCCCACCGCTCTGGGCATGTGTGCACCACAGCCCCCTAGTGATCACTAATGTGTGTGTGTGTTCTGACTGCACAGATGGGTAAATACGGAGGACAAATTTCGATTGGGGTGAAAAATCACAATTGACTTAACTTAAACTGGTGGACTTTTTTATTATGAATGTAATGTATACCTAATTATGTTTTTGTCTACAGGGCATTCTTGATTTTACTGTGTTTGGATTTCACTTACAGGTGGTAGTTGATATATCTAGCAGAAAAAACATTAGTGAAATAAAATATTTTGAATGTTGTGATTAAACTGAGCAAGTTTCCTGGTGAGGTTGACCTACCGTAGTACTTACCTAACATTACTCCAAAAAGGTTACAAATGAACTGAATGAATAATAAATACATAATTCTCCTAAACGTTCATTGTGTATTTGACCTTTTAAAGACTTCACTATACTTAATACGGGATGTATTTACAACATGCCCAAGCACTGTAATATGCATTATAGTATACATTATATGCATTATAATATACATAACAAACATTCTAACATACATCTTTCATGAATAGTAATGGATCTATTTTGCAGGCTGTCCACTGAGGTAATGGAGTAAACATCCAAAAAAAAAGTGGTGGCCATTTAACCACATCAGACTGGCAAAGGTGGAAACTTGCTGCTCCTTTTAGGGTATTGGATGCTTCATCCAGGGCATCGGCACCCTTTGCTGAACTGCAATGGCGTAAGCTGCTGGTGGAGCTTTGGTAGTCTAATCACACACAGAATTCACACATTCTTCAGGATCTCATTGGTGAAAGTCATTTATTCATTTAGAATTGTATTTAGGAAGAGCAGAAACAGTGAGCTCATTGTACTTACCAGGAGGCAGCAATATTCAAATCTGTCCTAGAGTAGCTTAGTGTAACCTACCATGTTTATTTTAATTAACTTTGGAAACACTGCCTTCACTTACTGTTTATAAGGAACGTGATCTAATTCACTTTGCCCTAGCTACTGGTCCCTTTATAGACCCATAAAACTACTTAGCTGCCTTTAACAGTAGCATCAGACACTGTAAAATGGTTATTTTTTCCCCCTTTATTTATTTATTTGAATTTAGCATAATGGATGCTAAATATATGCTAGTACTGAACCAGCAGTGAATGATGCAAAAGGTGTCACAGCACTTGAGATTGCATACACGTTTATTAGAACTGACATAGCTGAAAGACCCATGTAATGCTCTGCGTCCTTACGTGTTGAGAAATGTGGGTAATGAAGGGTTAGGCTGTTATGCAGTTGTTTGATTAAAACGGTAATCAGGTTTATTACATGCAGTTTCGTGCCATTCAATATAAATAACTCACCTAAAATGTCCCACCAATTAATCAGTCAAAATGATACATAACAACCCATTTTTAATATAGGTCCCCTAACCGCTTAAGTTATAAGTGCGCTTCTTAGAGCGCATGCGTAGAACACGTATTCTGAAAGCGACGGACAGCCTCTTTCGGGGTGACAATTTCCCATCCGTGATGTACATGAAAATAAGCAACAGTTGAGATGTCAAAATAACAGTCTGTGAAGTAAGGAAAAAGATTATTCGTTGCTGCCATTTGTTTATACATGTTTCATAAGCTGCTAACCATCGTGCAAAAATTAACTTAATTTTAATTGTGAACAAAAAACGTAACGCGACTATTCATTGTGATTACAATTATTTTTGTTCTCTGACTGCCCCAGATACGACCGTCAGTATTTAATTACTAAACTAAGACTTTTATCCTGAAACGTATTTCGCAACATGTTTCTTCTTCGTTGGTAGCCGGCGGCTTCATCCTAGCTTGTGTTCTGTGTGGCGGATACGCGGCGGCGGAGGGGGACTTTGGTGCCGCTGCGAAATGGCTGGACAGCAGTTTCAGTACGACGATAGTGGCAATACATTTTTCTATTTCCTCACGTCCTTTGTTGGTTTGATTGTCATCCCTGCCACTTACTACATCTGGCCCCGGGACCAGAATGCGGGTAAGGCTGTGTTACGACCGTAAACGCCCGCTACGCGCGCGAACGTCGCCCACTTCACGATAGCTAGCCAAGTAGCTACCTATGCTATGCTAATCTTTAGAGTTAGCGCGTTTTATTTATGTATAGCGACCGACGGCGAGCAAATATTACGGCATACAGTTAGTTAGCTGGTTAGGAACTTTTTTAACTCCTGTGGTCGGATGTAAAGTGTAAAGTCGAGTGGTATTTACACAGTCGGTAATGTGGTAAGTTTGCTGACTAGCCAGCGGTACTGAACGCGTCAGCGCGTGTTGTTGACGTGACTCGCGAGCGGCGGCGGGAGCGTTAAGCGTTAAAACTTCGTGTAGCTGCGCTAGCGCGTTAGCCTGCAGACGTGGTGATCACCCAGTGTGTTGCTAGCTAGCTGACTGACATATCAGTCTAGCTAGCTGTGTAGCTTAGTGATTGCACAAATGCCACGACGCGCACAGTTAAGGTTGGTGTGTATTACAGACAATCAGGATTCTGGAGTAGTTAGACAGCCCGGATAGACGCGTCGGTAACCAGCTCTCTGACCCTCCCAATCTCTAACCCACCCACTGTATTATCACCCAGCTCTCTCTGATAATACAGCAGTCACCTAGCGTTAGGTAAACCACGCTATCAGAAATGCAGAAACGTACTGCAGTATTACTAACTCGATTACAGTTGATATTCAAGCTACTACTTTATTGTATTCTATATATCATTTGATAGCTTACATTATTATAGTCAGCGCTATAATGTCTGACTTAATATGAGAAACTTTAATTAATTTATCCTTATTAAAGAAACGTCCTTACTCTAAGTATTCATGTATTGTAATTTCAAGTGATAGTTGACATGGTGATCTATATGTTTATATCATAAATAATTTAACACATGGCACTTTGTTTGTGTGGGGATGTTTTGCATTAAAAATACAGTGAGCACCTGACAGTAGAAAACCTTCACTTTCCACCTTATTTTAAAGGTGATTGTCAGGTGATGCAGCTGCGTTCAGAGCACGTTGGGCGTCCATGTCTGCAGGGTCCTAGCGCAACCCCAGCTTTGCTCTTCAATGTACAAGTCTGATAGGAAATGTTACAATAATGATACATTTTTAATAATGTGCAGCTCTGAGAGCCCCTTAAAATACTGATTGTAGATGGTGTGGTATGTTTTTAATATTATTGACTTGTTTTTCATTTATTGTGCACATAAACGTGTGTGTGTGTGTGTGTGTGGGGGGGGTGCCTTAGTCTAAAGGGTTAGTACAGCTCAGCTGAGCTGTTACAGATGGTTAGTGGTTGTAGCTGCGATTCTGATAACTTACTCTGTGTGTTTTATTTGCAGAGCAATTGCGGTTGAAAAGTTTAAGAAGAGTTCATGGGAGATGCTTGTGGTATCGCCTCCGGCTCCTGAAATCACAACAAAGCGTTGTACCAACACTAAAGTAAGTGTGTGTGTGTCTGAGGCTGAGGGAGAGTTGGCTCATTGCTCATTGCTCATTGCTCATTGCTCATTTGGGTTTAAGCCTGTTGGGTTTAAGCTGGTTTTGCTCTTGTACGCATGGCATTGACACTTTGTGCCAATTCACTGTGAATAGTGAATACAATAGAACAAAATATAGTGAGATGCATACAGTACAAGTACCAGACACTTTATTAGAAACAATATACAATTAGTTAGTTACCCTTTACCTGGGGCAGTAGACTGTTCAGCTTCTGGGGCAACTGTTGACTGGATATTGTTTTGGTGTTAGACCATGCTCAATACCGCATTAACAGACACATAGTAGTGGGTGTTGAGGGTTCCCAAGAGTTTAGTAGATACCAGCATAGCTGTTGTGTTGGGAGTATCACCCAGGAACACGAGTCAGAAGAGAACCCTAACCCTTGATGGAGACCAGGACTGTAGCGAACTTCACACTGCATGGAGGTTCTGGTCCCAAAAGAGGCTTTACTGAAGCTTTGCTAGATGCGGTATTTAGGAAGAGCATTTCTAGATGCGGTATTTAGGAAGAGCATTTCTAGATGCGGTATTTAGGAAGAGCATTTCTAGATGCGGTATTTAGGAAGAGCATTTCTAGATGCGGTATTTAGGAAGAGCATTTCTAGATGCGGTATTTAGGAAGAGCATTTCTAGATGCGGTATTTAGGAAGAGCATTTCTAGATGCGGTATTTAGGAAGAGCATTTCTAGATGCGGTATTTAGGAAGAGCATTTCTAGATGCGGTATTTAGGAAGAGCATTTCTAGATGCGGTATTTAGGAAGAGCATTTCTAGATGCGGTATTTAGGAAGAGCATTTCTAGATGCGGTATTTATTTTTTCTTTTCAACTTTTCAACAATTTTTTCAGTTCGTTTGTCAATTGAACTTCAAATGTATTTGTGTTTCTAAAACATGCACAGTATAGTACATTGGTGAAATATTTATTTTTCTTAAAACATGCAAATTAAGCATAAAGAATCTAGATTTATGGGAAAAATACAAAGCATATTTTTCCTTGTGCTTCTGTTCTTTAACATGTCGTCCTTCGGTTAGCTATGTTTGGCATGATGACGTTTATAGCAGTGCAATGCCAGCTCAGGTATTTTCTCCCTGTGTGGGCGAGGCCAGCTCAGGCATTGTTTCTCCTTTTGTGGGCGGGGCCAGCTCAGGCATTGTTTCTCCTTTTGTGGGCGGGGCCAGCTCAGGCATTATTTCTCCCTGTATGGGTGGGGCCAGCTCAGGCATTGTTTCTCCCTGTATGGGCGGGGCCAGCTCAGGCATTGTTTCTCCCTGTATGGGCGGGGCCAGCTCAGGCATTGTTTCTCCCTGTATGGGCGGGGCCAGCTCAGGCATTGTTTCTCCCTGTATGGGCGGGGCCAGCTCAGGCATTGTTTCTCCCTGTATGGGCGGGGCCAGCTCAGGCATTGTTTCTCCCTTTGTGGGCGGGATGTGATGAGAAGCTTGGGTGTGTTTTGATTTTTGTTTGGATAATTTGTGGGGAAAGGGCATAATTGATGATTGCTGTCCATTGGTTGTTTAAAAAGACATTTGCTGATTTACAGTATTGTTTTTATATCGTGCATTACTACAAAAACTATTAGTATTGGGTAAAAGTGTAGTGAGAAACTATTTGTGTCTGGGTTGAACTATTGTTTTGTTCAGTAGGAGTTCTCTGTTAAAAATATATGAATGTTCATTTGTATAAGGGCTGTTTAGGAGGGAAAGCGTTTGGGCTTCTGCAGCTTTCATGCAGACTACTTGTTGTTCACTTGTTGTATGTAGACTTGTTGCAGTGAACAGCAGGTGTGCAGTTATTGCATCACTGATACGTCTGTCAGCTTTTCTACTTTAACCATATTTCATAAAAAGCCGTCATCATTAACTAACCTCAGTTTCACACTGTTCCCATTGCAAGACAGTTTACTTGATTTGGGTCAGTCAAATTCTCCCCTTTTATCAATCTCAGAATTCCACAGAAGTCTTTCTACAGTGATTTTATTTACAGCAGATGGATTTCAGAATTCAAGCCTGGTTTACACAGGAGTCAGAAATCCCTCTGGTTTGTGGTAGCTGTGATTCTTTGAGTGTGTGAGAGGATCTGTCGAGCTGAGGCAGTGTGTTCAAACCCTGTGCCTTAAACACAGCCTACAGTTACACCGTGGTTCCCTTGGCAGCCATACCTACACCACACACCTGAAGTGAACAGGAGGAATGTGGGGTCTGTAGCGGTAGGTCACACACAAGTGTGTGTGTGTGTGTGTGTGTGAGGCAGTTTAGGGTGAGATGTTAGGGTGAATGTTTTATCAGCAGTTTTAGCTTTGCTTTGGTTCATTTATTTGTGAAATAGATTATGCAACCTGTATAATTTGTGGAGCGTCCTGTTCTTCTGTGTGTCTGACTGTCTATTTAGTCTAATGTGATTGTCTATCTGTCTGTTTATCTCCTTACAGAAAAGTGTCTCTGTTGTTTGGCTGGGCGGTGTTTATCTTCCTGGCCTATAAGGTGTCTAAATTAGATCGTGAGTACCAGGAGTACAACCCCTATGAGGTCCTGAATCTGGATGCGGTAAGTCCAACACACTTTCTTCACAGTCATCTTCAGCACGTGTTTCCTGTTGGGTGCTTGTGACATGCACAGGGTGATGAGAGATGTCCCACGATTAGTGAGATGAGAGTCTGTACAGCCGTCTTCCTGCCTGACCCGCTCTGACCCGCTCTGGCCCGCTCTGACTGTGTGCTGTCTGTATGTTCAGGGGGCATCTGTGGCGGAGATTAAGAAGCAGTACAGAGTGCTGTCGCTAAAATACCATCCTGACAAGGGAGGGGATGAAGCCACGTTCATGAAGATCGCAAAAGCCTACTCAGCGTAAGTGTGCCGCCCCGCGTGTGCCGCCCCGCGTGTGCCGCCCCGCGTGTGCCGCCAGCCAGTGAGAGAGCGGCGTTAATGCGATGTGGAGCAGTTGTACTGTCCTTGCTGTTCCTCCCTCAAGAAACTTGAGCCAAGATTTGAGATCAGTTTATTGATCGCGTCTCTCCACAGAGCCATAACGTGCTTCTGCTCCAACTTCGTATTGACTGTATTTCAAACTGTGTTTGCGGGGCACATCCCCCCCTGGTTTTAAAGACCATCAGACCGGTGCTGAAATCCCCCTTCTTTGCAGCTTAACCCATGAGGAAGCGCGGAAGAACTGGGAGACCTACGGCAACCCTGATGGTCCTAGAGGTGAGGAGCCTCCAGTGCACAACTCCAGTGTCACTCTAATGACGGCACTCTATTGAGCTGAATTGCTCTGTGTGTGTCTCTCTCTCTGCTGTTTAAATTTCTCTCTCTCTCTCTCTCACCCTCCCTCCGCTCATGTTTAAATTTCTCTCTCTCCCTCTCTCCCTCTCTCTGCTCATGTTCAAATTTCTCTCTCTCTCTCTCTCTCTCTCTCTCTCCCTCTCTCTCTCTTCCTCCCTCTCTCTGCTCGTGTTTAAATCTCTCTCTCTCACAGTCACTAGCTTTGGCATAGCTCTCCCTGCATGGATAGTTGACCAGAAGAACTCGATGTTGGTGAGTTGTTCCTAGATTGATTGGCTCTCCAGTTTCATATTGAAAGAACTTTTATTGTGGCTTTTTTATTGTGAGATATTTTGGTCCTTATCTCCCAACATCCTGTTTTAGGAAGGTAGATTAAAGTTTCCGATTGCTTGAAGTCTGAGACATGTAAACTGTCTGTCCTTGTCCATGATGGGTGTCTGCTGTGCCTGTGTGTTATTGACAGGTGCTACTGGTGTATGGACTGGCGTTTATGGTCATTCTTCCAGTGGTCGTGGTGAGATGCTTGATTAGTGGAGTTCCTTTCAACACTTCTCTTTAAGGTTCATGCTTTAAAGTTTGGATCACGGAAAAATATAGACAGTGGACGAAGAGCGTGTGTGTTTGTGCGTGCGTGTGTGTTTGTGCGTGCGCTCCTATGTCCGTAGGGTACGTGGTGGTACCGCTCCATCCGCTACAGTGGTGATCAGATCCTCATCAACACAACCCAGCTCTTCATGCACTTTATGTACAAAACGCCCACGATGAACATGAAGCGTAAGTAGATGTCCTGCTGGTGTCTGTCCTGCTGCTGTCTGTCCCGCTGCTGTCTGTCCCGCTGCTGTCTGTCCCGCTGCTGTCTGTCCCGCTGCTGTCTGTCCCGCTGCTGTAACCCAGAGAGGTGAACTGCACAACCTAAGAACCAGAATACAGTTCACAGTCCTCTTCCCATCACTCAGGCCAGACTCACATTGACTCTCAGAGCTGGATTACTGTAGTGTATCTCTCAACAAGCCTATGCCTAATCCCACCTATAATCTCACCACAGAGCTCCAAGATCTTTATTCCAGCTATTGCATGCTGCAGGACACCTGAACTGATACACACACACACACACACACACACAGTGTTCCTTGATCAGACAGATGGTATACTTTCTTCCTACCCTTTTGTTTCTTATGAGCCGAGTTTGTCTTCCTCAGGGTTAGTGATGGTGCTGACGGCAGCGTTCGAATTCGACCCCCGTAGCAACAAGGAGGCTATTATAAGGCCGACGGACAACATCGAGGTTCCACAGGTAAAGGCTGCCTCCCTAGGCCACAACCCCACACAGCGAGGGGGGGTGGAGCAGGTGGAGCTACAGGATAGCTCCTACAGTGGTGTAGTTGGCCTGGAGCGGAGGGACTCCAGATGTGTCGTGCTCCTCCACAGCTCATTCGGGAGTTGGGGAACATCAACGTGAAGAAGAAGGAGCCCCCGTTCTGCTACCCCTACAGCCTGAAGGCTCGTGTGCTGGTGCTCACGCACCTCGCACGCATGGACGTGTCCCAGGTCATCGAAGAAGGTAACCAGGCACAATCCCCCAGCAACCCCAGCCAGAGATACCGTTCCTGCTCCCGCACAGCACCAAACGTCCCAACAGGCCTGTTGCCCACCCACAATTCTCTTTGACACCTCTGTGTCTCTCTCTCTCTCTCTCTCTCTCTCTCTCTCTCTGTCTCTCTCTCTCTCTCTCTCTCTCTCTCTCTCTCTCTGTCTCTCTGTCTCTCTCATATAGATCAGAGGTTCGTGGTGAAGAAGTGTCCTGCCTTGCTGCAGGAGATGATCAACGTTGGCTGCCAACTCACTATGATGGCCACCAGCAGAGGAGGTCCGCACACACACCCTCTCACACACACACACACTCTCACATGCCCACACGCTCTCTCACACACACGCTCACATGCCCACACGCTCTCACACACACATGCTCACATGCCCACACGCAGCCCCCCACCCCCGGCGCGGTGTAAAGCGCTTGTCTGCTCTGCTCTGCTCCTGCAGGTTTCCGGGCCCCCAGGCTGACCTCCATAGAGAACTGCATGAAGCTGACGCAGATGGTGGTTCAGGGTCTGCAGGAGGCCAAGTCTCCCCTGCTGCAGCTGCCCCACTTTGAGGAGGAGCATCTCCGCTACTGCATCTCCAAAAAGGCACATACACACACACACACACACACACACCGTCCCAGAGGGAGGAGGTTTCTGCTGTATTCCTGCTCTTTTGAGTCTCTGTCTGTGTTTTGATGTTTGTTTCCGTGCCTGTGTGTGCTCAGTATAAGGTGCGGACTCTGGAGGACTTGGTGAGTCTGAAGGACTCAGACCGGAGGAACATGCTGAGGTTTCTGGTAGAGGAGAAGTATGACGAGGTCATGGCCGTGCTCGGAAGCTTACCCTGCATTGCCATGGAAACCAAACTTCAAGGTTGGGACGAGCTCCCCTGCATTGATGGATTTGTTCTGTTTCCAATATTGGGGAATGTTTTGAGTGAATTAAGTGTGTGTGTGTTGTAATTATAATTCAGTGCTGGATGATGAAGACAGCAGTAACATCACAGCTGGGTCCATCGTCACGGTTACAGTCACCTTGACGCGGAAGAGGATGTCTGTGAGTAATCTGTTTGGATGCGTAACTGGTACAGGCCTCAGTTCTCCTGCACTGGGGTCATGGGGTCAGTGGGTCAAAGGCTTCCACCTCCATTTCACATTCTGCCTGGGTGAGCTAGTGTAGGTGTAAGACCAGAGTCCCTCACACTGACGCTGCTCAAACCTCTGCCGAGTTATGCGGCTTGCAGTAACCGTCGACATCCACCAGAGGTCAGTGTAGTGCAGGTGCAATATACTGACCACTGGGGAAGTCTTGTTGCGTTGCAGACCTAATTTAGTCAGGCATCGGTGAGGAGGTAATATCGTTTGCTTGTCTGTACTCCATGTTTCCCACCTGTGTCCAGGACGTGTTTGAGAAGGAGCAGGAGACTCTGGCCCCTGCGGAGGAGCTGGTCCCCGAGGAGCTGGTACGTCCGTCTGCCTTAATGCTGTCCAGACTGCACTTCTCCCACGTCAGGTTAGGGGTTTGGTTCCTCAGGAACACGCAGGGTCTCACGTTCTCCTGGGTTTGTTTGTTTGTTCTGTTATTTGCAGCAAGTTGAGGCCACAAAAAACAAAACCAAAGTTTGGCAGAACAAGAATAAAGGAGCAAAAAAGGCGGCAAAGTCCAAAAAGAAGAAGCTGACGAAGAAGAAGCCGCCCTCCCAGCAGCAGGCCAAGGGCGACAGGGCCAAGCAGGCCAATGGCAACGTGGCAGGAACTGTGAGTGGCCAATCGCAGAGGCTCACGTTTGATTGACTGCTGCATATTTACATACATTTCTACTGAGGTTGTGGGCGTGCCTCCTACAGGAAGTGACTGCCGCAGCAAAAGAGGAGGAGGAGGAGCTCTCCGACAAAGGCAGCGAATCGGATGAGGCGGAAGGAAACAAGGACACGCCCAGCGAGAGAGATGAGGAGAGCGACAAACAGAGTGACACAGAGGCAGACGAGGTCGGCGGGGACGACGAGGAGGTGCGTGTGTGTACCTGTCTCCCTTTGGAAAACTATAGACTGTTGGCTATACACACATTTTTTCATGTGTGTGTGTGTGTGGCTGGCAGGAATGGGAGGCTCTACAGCAGAGCATACAGCGTCGGGATCGGGCTCTGCTGGAGACGAAGTCGAAGGTCACGCACCCGGTCTACAGCCTGTACTTCCCCGAGGAGAAGCAGGAGTGGTGGTGGCTCTACATCGCAGACCGCAAGGAGCAGACGCTGGTGTCCATGCCCTATCACGTCTGCACGCTGAAGGACACGGAGGAGGTGAGACGGCAGGATGGAGGGGTGGAGAGAAAGACCCCGGGGTAAGGGTGGTGTTGGGGGGGGGGTGGGAGGAAGCTTGGCGATCCCAGATCTTCAGCGGTTTGGAGTGCGTCTCATTTCAGTGCTGTGAGAATGATGCTGCGTGTGTAGTGAGCTCTGCTGCCCCCTGCTGGAGGTCCTGAGGAGACGAGGCCTCGGGCCCCCGGCACTCTGAAGTGTGGAGAGGGCCTGTCTGCATTAGTGGGAGAACCTGTGATGATGTACTAGCTCCTGGAGCTGCTGCATGAGCGTAGCGTCACTCCTGCAGTGGAGCAGAACAATCAGCTTCCAGGCGGTTTGACAGGACACAGCTTTCTCATTTGCATATAACACAAATGATGGTCAGAATGCTAAAAGATAAGTAAATTAAAAAAAAAATAAAATCTGAATTTATTCAGCCATATTAAATTCAGTCATTTGCCAGAAGCCTTGCAATCTATTCTCAGCTGTGTAAAATCTAGAGGGAGAGAGAGCAGAGTGGTGGGCAATTAGCTTGCATGGGTACTTCCAGGAAGAAGTTTGCTAGAGGTGGTGGGAGTGGTTTAATTATGGAGAGGACTGTCAGGCTGGCTGTGTTGTGTATGGACTGTCAGGCTGGCTGTGTTGTGTATGGACTGTCAGGCTGGCTGTGTTGTGTATGGAGCCCCAAATGCTTCTCTCCCCCATGCTAGGGTGGGGCGTAATCATATCATAATGCATTTATTTGGATGTATTAGGTGAAATCTGAATGCAGATGATCAAATAAAATCAGCTGAAGGTGTCTGTCAGCATAAAAAGAATGTGTCTGTATGCACCGAACATTAAGTGTGTGTGTGTGTGTGTGTGTGTGTGAGAGACGAGCTGAATGATGCTAGCTGCATCTCGTCCACAGCAGCCCCCCCCCATCCTGTTGCCAGGCAACATCCGTGCTGCAGTGTCTGTGTTTAAAGGGCCAGTGGCAGTGCTGACAGATTCTGAGCTGTTCTTCACTAGCTCACATAAGCTTACTGTCTCCACGGCAACTCTGTTTGGGAAATCGAATGAATCTCCCGGTTGTTTAAATAACTAAACGAGCATGTTGGTTGAGTGCTCTGTGATTGGTCGGGTCATTTCAGACTGACGCTCCTCTTCCTCCTCCCCAGGTCGAGCTGAAATTCCCCGCTCCATCCAAAACGGGGAACTACCAGTATTCAGTGATTCTCAGATCAGACTCCTATATGGGGTTAGATCAGATCAAGCCCCTCAAGGTGAGTATCGCTCCCTCTTAAGTGTCTCTAGAGACCTCAGAACACCTCCCCACAGAACACCTCCCCTCAGAACACCTCCCCTCAGAACACCTCCCCTCAGAACACCTCCCCACAGAACACCTCCCCACAGAACACCTCCCCTCTGACTAGTGTCCTTCAGCTCCAGTCAGTCTCTGGAATGCTGACTTCGTCAAGAACGTTTTTCTGCATGTCTTTTGAGTGGGTAGGGCACAGTTTAAAATGCTGAGGAAAATTTTGCTCCGCATTCAAAGTTCAGCTAGATCATGGTCACATGGTGTTTTGACACACACACACACACACACACACACACACATGTGTGTATATATAAATTTAATTAAAGACAAGTAAAGCTGTGAGGAAAAAGCTATGTAATATGTAGGAACCTAAGCCTGCGTGTGCCTGCGTGTGCCTGCCACCCTCAGTTGGAAGTGCATGAAGCCAAGGCCATGCTGGACAACCACCCGCAGTGGGACATCCCAGAGACGGAGGAGGAGGAGGAGGACCAGGAGGACAGCGACGGCATCGAGGAGTCTGAGGAAGACGACGAAGACAATGACTAATCTGGACAAAACATACGGACTTGGACTCGGTTCACACACCCATGTGCCCACACACACACACACACACACACACACACAAACACAAACACACGTGCGGCAGAAAAAACACCACACAGTACAACTTCTAACGTGACATTTAGCGGAGATGCCCCCGTGGCACACGTGGCACACGTGGTTGTGATGCTCACGTGTCCACTCGTTGGGCCAGAGGGGCAGGTTTGGTTTGTTATCATTATCCCCCCCCCCCAAGTAAAATCGCTGCTGGTTTGTTCCTTCAGCGTCTCCGATGGCGATCCGCCTCAGCGTGGGTGTTTCACCAACTGCCGTTTAACACAAATAAACAGACTGCTTCCCCCAAAACCAAACACCTTATGATCATTTATTAATTTTTCAACATTTTCTGCATTGTGGGTATTTCCTTCCTTTCTGCCTTTGTAATTAATCACAGTTCCGGAAAGACACTTCTCCATGGTCCTGTGTGTGGTGGGAGCTGGACTGGCCGGACTAGCACTGCATTGTGGGATGGAGCTGGGGCCGCCCGCGGGGTACTGCAGGGGTCAACATTAATCACACACACCCTTTTTTTTTTGTCCTAGTTAAAGGAAACTGAGCTTTTCCCGTGCCACCCGACATCCTTCTACGTGTAGCTCTTTCCCCTTTCTCACAGGTGATTGATGGTTACACACATTCCACAGAGGGATCTATGGGGCACCCTAGCTAAGCCTTCATCTTGGTCTTGATCTCAGTTTCAACACGTTACTTGGTCCAAATACTCATCTCTACATTCACAAGCTGCTGCTTTCAGACTGTTTTTCTTTCCCTCTTTCCTTCCTCCTTTGAGAGATTCCAGGAGGTTAAAGGTCACTGAAATATTACTGAACGTTCAAAAAGAACAAGTGTCAAGTAGTTAAACTGCTGTTTTATTGGAAGATAGTGCACTTCTTCTGCAGAAGGCACTGTGAAACGCCATTATTGACACCTTGTCCTTAATGGTAGGGTGTACCACGTCTGTTGAATAGGCAGTTCTGCTGGTGTATACAGATGAGATAACTGGCAGCAAACTCAGTTAGTTCAGAAAAAATTCAAGACTTGTGTTGGTTTATCACAATTAACTTGATTTTTTTTCATTTCTGTTTCTGAAATTTGACACAACTAGGCATAAAGGCATAAAACTACATTCAGTTTAGGTAAACATTCTTTGTATTTTTATATTTTGTTCACAATTTTTATTTTTTATTTGAAATGCCTCAGCGGCATTGTGGAGTCGGACGCTTATGCTTCTTAGAGGTTTTGCCCGTACAAGTAGACATGTCTAGATCTGTCGCATTGTGTTCCCATCGGGCACAGCTGTATTTCAGCATTTTGCTTTGGTAACTGGTAGATGACCAACCGATAGGCTGGAATGCCTTTACAACAGGGATGGAGACCGTTTAACATTTCCTGTTTATCATCAATGCAAGATCTTCGTTGCATTGTTGATTTCAAGCCTGTAACGAATAGCTCATGTAAAACCATCATGATTGATGTAAAAGCCAGTTGTTTATAAAAGAGCAATCTTTCTGAATTCAAGTAAGATGATGTACCTAGTGGGTTATTTATGAACAGATGGGTGCACTTGAGTTTTTATTGCCTTATTAAATGGTTTGAAATAACAGCTTTCAGTGCCCAGCGAGTAGTGTAATTACTGCAAGGACAAAACAAAGAGTTTTTTTTCTTCCCTTGTAGAGTTTTTGCTGCGTTTGGGAGAAGACACTTTTTGTCCATTTTTGGCATCTCCTTTTTTTCCGTTGGATTGTTTAGATTTCATTGTGTGTGGAGGAAGTACGGGTGAGGGCGGAGATGGCGTTCTGCGTGTGGTTTCCAAGTCGATTGTGTGGTCTGCTCAGCGTCAGTGGGATGATGAGAAGCTGCAAGGCTCTTTGTGGAGGCTCTGGGTTGACTACTCTGGGTTGACTACTCTGGGCTGTGCCCATCACTGATTGGCTGCACGTCTTCAATCTGCCATTCGGCCCTAGTTTGTTTGGGTGTTTATTTGGGGGTTGGGTTTTTAAGACTTTAGCCTTCCTGTGGACTTGCTGCGTTTTCGTCCCTTTGTTAAAGTGTTTTTCAGTGAGGGTGTTTGTTGGCTGCAGTGTTGGGTAGTGAAGCATCGTGTTGTGCAGCTGCATTGTGGAACGAGGGTCTCTGGTCTGGTGGGCTAGATGAAGTGGACGTTCTGCAGGTGGACAAGGACCTCATGGACTATAGACATGTGTATCAAATATAATCTCATGTTATCTCCTAGGGGGGTTTCATTTTTTTTTAATGAATTTGTCACTGAAAGTACAAGACTTGTTTTACCCCAGTGACGTATGTATGTATTTTAGAGTTCTGTTGGGAAATTCACTAACTTTTTAAACTTTTTTCATAGCCAATCTTTTTTTTTTTTTTTTTTTTTTTTGCTCCTTCGTTTGTATTTGCATTAGCGTTAGCCTAATGCTCTCTGTGTCTTAGGAGAGAAAGAGTTGGATACTGGCTGCATGTCACACGCAATGCTGTACCAAACTAAACATTTCCCAGTTGGACAGTCATTTTTAGTATTATAGATCTTCAAAAGAATGTAGCATCAGTTAGAATGCTATGTATAAAATGCTGTGATTTAAAAAAATGCATTCAGTGAAAACAAGCCTTTGTATACACACACACACACACACACACCTTCCACACACACACACACTGTTGTAGGCCAAAAAGGTCCAGATATGTATAGTCCAGTCAAACAGGCCAGAAAAAGGTGTATAGCCCAGAAAACCAGTATCTGCCACTTTTGTTTACAAGACAACTCATTGTAAATGGAAAATATATATTATTTGTATTTAAATCATTTCAAATAAAATAACTTTTAAAATCATTTTAAAATTATTTTTATAGAGATATCAGGGGATCGCGCGAACTCCGGTCTAGTTGACGCATGTCCTGCTGCCTCTGAAGCGGAAGATAGATGGAACTAAACGTTTGAGCTTTTTGTCCACCTTGGTCTCGTTAGATAACATGAGAACTGCTGAATGGTGGATGATACGTTTTACTGATGTCTAACGAACTCGGAGCGGGTGTGTGTGTGTGTGTGTGTGTGTGTGTGTGTGTGTGTGTGTGCGCGCTTGCTTGCTTGCTTGCTTGTTATTTAACAAACAATAACGAACGGTCACAAAAAAATAGAAACCACATAAATGGCGAATTACAAAAGATTTGGCGATACATGTAGCTGTAAACGCAAGTCGGCTTGTTCGCATTAGACCGTTTATACGAAATACTGACTGACAGACTTTAGATAAAACGGGTTTTCTCTGAATAATGTTTAAAGATCTGGCTGTGATCGCACATGCTTTGTCGACGGTTCAAGCCGGACGTGATGTAGAATGCATTTTTGATAGAGTTTACTCAAAATTGTAATTGATCACAAATTGCCCCTCTTTCCGCAGTAGCGGCCGGCGCGTAGGCCTCGCTCAGACGGCGCAGGCCACGTTGGTGCGCAGTATCGCTGTTGTTGGGCTGTCCGACTGAACAGGTTGCTATGCATATTCAGCTAGCAGGCAAGAAACTTGACTGTTTTTCTGAAACAAATTTAAATGAACTAAGTGTGCTGTATTTATATGCATCTAAAACCGGAGAAATATTCCAGTGAAGCTATTTAAACGGTGAAAGTCGCACACGACACACAAAGCGCCCTTGGTATGTAGGTCAAATTTATGTAATGATTAACAGGCAACAGTGTATACTCTTAAGTCTGGAGGAAGAGCAGCAATTTATCTACAAAAAAACGTATGGATATTCGAATAATTTGGAACCCAAGGGGTATTTGAATTTTATTTGTAAATCCACCTTTAGGAATCTTACTAAATTATTCCTGAAACGGGAATTTTCTTTTTCATAAGTATAATATAATGAGTGACCAAAACAGCGGAAACAATGACATATTTGAAGAGACAGAATTTTCTGGGCTAGAAACTAGATGCATGGTTTTGATCGAATTTCGGTTTTAGGAACGTGTTCTATTCAAAATGGATTAAATTAGTTTGTATCCGTAGACGCTTCGGGCTTTTTATCCAAGAATGAAAATGGATCAAACACAAGGGCTTGACTTTGCAGACACCTTGTGAGATAAAACGAGGATAGTGTAGGTGTTGTATTTGGGGGATAAACAGGCGATTTGCCCGCCAGCTGTTAGAAACACCGCGCACGATGGAATTAAAATAATCAAACGCTGCCTGCAAATCTCGACTGAACGTTGACAAAACAGCTAAACAAGCTTCTACTCCGTTGAGGGGAGGTGGGGGTCCTTTCAAAACTAAAATTCTGAAGGGAGAGAATTTCTGCTGCATTTACAGACAGACGAGGAAATAATACAGCAGCTTTTTAAAGGGTATGGCCATCGCTAGTCGGAAATCCTGTACGGGCGGTTTACACAGAACCGCTTTGCATGCCTAGCGAAATAAAAAAAAAAAACCTGTTCCTGAGATCCCTCGTGTCCTGCCATTTAATTAGATCCCCCGGGTGGGAACCGAATTGGCACCATCTCTTCCTGCAACTAAAACCGGCTGCTTTTCCCTGCACGAGCTCCGGCCCGGCGCGCGGTCGCCTTCTCTTCTGCATCGGCGGCGCACGGAGAAAATCGAGCCCGCAGTCCAGCCGCGGAGCCGGGACACTCAGCAAAACTCGGACAGATGAGCGTCTAGCAGTTCCAGCCAACGACAGACGTTGAGGTAAAGTTGTTCGATTGGCTTAAGAATTTTGTTGTTGCGTTGGTAGACGGCGATGTGTGTTTGATAAAAAGATAGAAGCGCGCCAAGTTCATAAACGTAAAAATGACACAGCAGTGCTGTTTCTGTTTAGCAGGGCTTTTGCACAATTGGTAGATATGATTCTGAAATAGGATATTGGAGTATGAATGTTTTTTTTTTAGTATAAATGGCAGACCGCATGTAAACGTTATGTAGTAAGCAGGTAGACCAGCGTTTTTAATTAGGGACTGTACTCAGAATACTTCATTTGAACATTTACCTCACACCTGAAGTGCTGCTGATAGTTTAAAGCAGATAAACATGCAACCCGATGCCTTAAATGCATACCTAAATATTTTACTTTCAAACCAGCATGACCACTCCGTGTATGGAGAGTAGTTAGGGGGAAAGCTGAAGTTGTCCACCGATGGTGAGGTTGTTTGTGCAGTGAAAGGTTCGCGCTCTCCGGGGACAGCACGTGCCCCACCTGCGGATCTGCATTTGTCTCGTCAACGTTATCGCTTCTGTCGCGTGGGCCTGGCATTTGTTGTTGCATACCAGGAATTATCTATTGGCAATAAGTCCTAAGCCCAGTTATAATTATAAGACTTTGAAACTAACTTTGTTTCTTGTTCTGATGATTATATGTGTTTAGAATAATGTGAACATTTATTGTTCCAAAAATGAAGATTATGTAGATGTCAGCATTCTGTATTCTTTTTGTCTCCTTTACACACACAAATTATACAGTGTGTGTGTGTGTGTGTGACGAGACCCTGCGGCAGCTTGCCAAAGTGAATAAGGGGATACATGCAATCTTTATTATTGGGTCAAACATGCCACTAGAGAGGGACTGTGGGGATCTCCATATTGGCAAAGATTTTCAAAACAAGCCTTTGCTACTAGGTGGTCTAGAATCATCCAGAAACCATTTAACTTATTGGCAGTTTAGTATGGGTATTGGTTTACTTGTAGTTTAGTACGAGTTAAGGGTTGTTTGTAGTTGAGTATGGGTACAGGTTTGGTAATGGTGGATGAAGGCCACCGTGTAAATGATTAATGTGTGTTCTTCAGACCTGTCTCTGTGTTGGCTACACTGCTCGCCAACAGCTGCTCAACTCCACATCTCCACCTCTGTCTCCACCTCTGTCTCCACCTAGGGTAGCAGCTGGATCACATCATTCTTATTCCACATAGCCAATACCTTTCTGATCCGACTCCCAGCCACAAACCTTCAAATGCAGTTTCCACAGCCTTTTGAATATCAGGGCGTCCCGTCTGGCTGTAGTCCCCTTGTCCTCGGTGTCTTTGGGTTTCCCCGCCAGCACTCGCTCCAGGGTGCGTTACGATTCTCGGGCGTTCAGATGTTCGAGAAGTTCGTGATTGTAAAATGCCACCACTCATGAACGTAGTGAGGGTTAATCGTAGATCCGTATATTTGAATATGGCTGCGCTACATACAATTTCAAATGTCTTGAGCACCCAGCTTCCACATCATCAGTTGTGCCCTGAAATGTGCTCCTGTCTTTCATCAGCCTCAACGTAGTGGGATGTGCCATTTCTACCGACAGGTTTGTTGGAAAAGACAAAGTGGGCCCTGATAAAAGCAGGGTGTCCAATCAGCAGCATCCACAGCGGGGAGTGCCGGCCCCCCTCGTTTGCATCAGCCAACGGGGTAACGTCGAGGATGCAGCCCCACCCAGCGCCCCACCCAGAGCCCCACCCAGAGCGGGACTGTGGGGAGCCCCACCCAGAACCCCACGTTACTACGTGGCTTCCTGGTTTTAGGTATAAACAACTCCACCTGCAGCGTAGCCAGCACAGACATCCATAATATAAAAAAACAAAGGGAAAACCAGCCAAAGGGAACCAAACAAACTAGAAATATCAAATGGCAGAAAAGACTTAACAACATTGTAAAAGATACGAGACTTACTCCGCCCATCGACATGTAAAGTATCGTACAAAATAACCAGCAATGAACAGGATAAGACAGGGCTTAAACACGCCGGACTAACAAGACACAGGTGGTAATAATAATCAGGGGGAGGGGTTACAAATGACATGGGCGTGGCAGGAGAAGCACATGGGAGTCCAAAACAAAGACATGACTGACAGCGGGGGGGCGGAGCCAGACATGTCAGATAACATTGGTCAACAATGATTTTGCTTCCTGTAAAAATACCTATTTTTATGTATGTTTGCATTTTTAGTATAATAAGTACTATAAGATTAGTCTATTTAAACAGAACTATAACATCAGTCTATTTTAGTTTGTGCAACAAAGAATGTTTACGTTGTGTTGCTCTGTCATCAGTTTGGTCTCCAGATCCCATTGGGAATCACTGTTTTATCACAGACAACATACAGCCCCTCTGAGAAATGACCTTCCTCACTCCAACTGTCTGAGCTAACAACAGGAAAGCCATTTACATCCCCCCTTTTAAACGTGGCTGTCAGATAAGATGGAGTATGTAACTCTTTCAAATGAAAACCAGCTCAGCTGAGGGTTGGTTTTCCTGCTCTGTGCTACATGCACCCAACGGGTGAGAACCAGAGTAACGAAACATACTGAACCACGCAGAGTAACGAAACATACTGAACCACGCAGAGTAACGGAACATACTGAACCACGCAGAGTAACGAAACATACTGAACCACGCAGAGTAACGAAACATACTGAACCACGCAGAGTAACGGAACATACTGAACCACGCAGAGTAACGAAACATACTGAACCACGCAGAGTAACGAAACATACTGAACCACGCAGAGTAACGAAACATACTGAACCACGCAGAGTAACGGAACATACTGAGAGTTTTGCAACAATAACACAGTTCACTGCTGTACACTACACTGCTATATACACTACACCGCTATACTGTACAACACTGCTATATACACTACACCACTATACTGTACAACACTGCTATATACACTACACCGCTATACTGTACAACACTGCTATATACACTACACCGCTATACAGTACAACACTGCTATATACACTACACCGCTATACTGTACAACACTGCTATACAGTACAACACTGCTATACAGTACACCACTATAGTTTCTTGCACTGTTTCACAGTTCAGTTTGAGTTTCCATCTATGTCCTTTTTGTCATTTTATTTTCCTCAATATCAGTATGACACACATGTATTCACTCATAGTCTAAGCGCCTAATATTAACTGGATTTCCTGTTATGGCTTTTTGTTAAATGTATGAGTATATACTACAGCCCTTGTGGTGGAGCTTTGAGGAGAGGCTTACACCATTTTATTACATCAAATCCCTGACCAGCTGTGTTTACTGACCTGCACACGCTGGGGTCTCAGCCTGTCGGTGGCAGTTCTTCTGCTAGCATGTATTTGGTTTTGTGTTCACATGTTTCTGGGTAGAAATGTGATTCAGAGTCGCCTTGTCAATGTGGCATTAACTGTAAGTCACCGCACCAAGTATGTGTACAGGCACGTGTGGAGAATCCTGCCCTGAAACATGAAATTAGACATGTAGACTGTTTTGATGTCACTGCTACTTTTGCTACTTTAGATTTCTTAAAGACACACGTGTTATTTTTCCAAATGAGCAGACTGATGGAGTAAAACCTGGTGTTGGAGCACGGTGGAGATGGCAGGGGAGGGAAGGATGCACTGAAAGGATGGGGAAGAAGTTAAAAGAGAGGAAGAAAAGAGAGGAAGAACTTCATTCATGTTTTCTTATTTAATCCTTAAAGAAATGGGCGTTGCCCTCTTCGGGCTCTGCATCACAATGGGTCCTTTGTGCAACGCAGTTTCCTAATTTGCATTGAAATTTCTGAATCAGCTGGCCATTCAGGTGAAAACATTGTTCAGCTGGAGTCTGCCACATGTATCCCATCAATCCTTGTTTCTCTGCTCTAGTTTTTATGTGGAGAGGGAATGATGAGCTGTAGATGGTTAGTAGATGGTTAATGATGACCTTTACATGGTCATTAACAGGTTAGTAGAGGCCAGACGTGAATTGCTCTCTGAGATGTTTTCAGATTCCTCACAGCTTGTAACCTCCTGTTTAAAGGTGAATAATTATATATTCGCTCTGCTGTCTTAAAAAGCAATATATGCATAACATAAGGGGAGGTTAAAGTGTTATGGGATTTGGGTGCATAAGCCTTCTTGAACAGAAAATGAAAGTGGTAAGTTTTTCTTTGTTGAGCCTTGTGCAGGCTGGAGAGGGTTATTCAGATGTCTTAGGACAGGTCAGGTCTGCGTGCTGAAGCCCCTCCTGTGAGACAGAGTCTGAGCTGCTGTCATGTGGAGAGATGATTCAGTGGTCTGCTTGGCTCCTCCGCTTCATGACTGTGGCCCCGGAACCTCCAGCGTGATGGACACATCCTCCAGCACTGCCACTGTGATGTTTAAAATTGGAATCGACTAATGTAGTGTGTGTGTGTGTGTGTGTGTCTGTCTTTCTTCCGTAGTGTAATGTTTGGTCTGGAGTGTGTGTTGCCGAGGGAATGAGACTGCGTGGCAGGGATCTGGAGGATTCCGCCGTCTCCTGGATACCGAGCGTCCTGGGCGTTCAGAGTGTCAGGCTCCGCCTTCGCCTCGATCGCCGTGACGACGGGAGGAGGGGCCTTTGGCAGCTGGTTGAGCTGAACGAGGAGGCAACACCAAGTGGGCGGAGGTTATGGGATAGGACGCCACCCACTTGTTCCCAGAGTAAGACACGGTTATTACCTCATTACAGTCGGGTTTGCGCAGCGTCTGTTTCCTGCTGATGCTGTGTAGTTCAGGTGCTGTTGGTGGAGACTCGTGGTCACGCTCACGGACTACCCGCTCCTCCGTCTGACGAATGGTGCTGAAAGTCTCAGCATCACTTGAACGTCTTAAAGTCTTTCACTCATGAAAGGGATTTTTGTTGAAGGGATTTTTGTTAAACGTCCAGGCCCTGTGATATTATCTGTGTTGTGAAGGGTAGATGTTAATTAGACCGGAAACATCAGAAGGTCTTTCATCTCCTGTGCCTACTCCTGGATCGAGTGACAGGGAGACCAGCAGGGGGAAAGGTGTGTGTATATAAACCTATTTGGTGAAGCTTTTGGGAAGAACCAAAAGATGAGATGAAGTGGGAATGGACCAGGTGAAGGAGAAGCAGGAGATGGACCAGATGGATTGTGGAATGTGGGGAGATGTTCATTAAGCAGAACCCTGGGACTTGGAGGGTTCTTGTGCTCTGAAAAGGTGACATGTGATACACGCCATTCCTAATTGGCCCAGTGTCCCTCCTATCACAGGGAGAGGGAGGGTTTTGTTCTTCTGTCTTCAAGTGTGAGGTGAGATGACTAAACTCAATAAATAGACTAAACTCAATACACTAATCTCAGTATATACACTAAACTCAGTATATAAACTAAACTCAATAAATAGACTAATCTCAGTATATACACTAAACTCAGTATATAAACTAAACTCAATAAATAGACTAATCTCAGTATATAAACTGATTGTATTTCACCTTGAACCACATGCGCTCACACACACACAGTTATTTTCCCCTCACCTTGTCACATGGCTTTATTGCGGTATAAGACACCCCCCCCAACCCCACTGTCGTCTGTTGCCATGGCAACGTGCAGTGCGGTAAATAACTTCTCGTTGTTGTTTTGTGTTTTGTGGTGGGTAAAGCATCTATTAGAACACCCCCCCCCCCCCGACTGTAGGCGTTGGCTGGAGGGTTTGGCAGACATTGCTGCAATTTACAAGCTTATTGTTTAGGTCTGAATTAGCATGTATACACAATTTAGATGATGGTCACTGGCAGAGTTTTTGTACAAAATTCCATTCACTGAAAGGTGTGTGTGTGTGTGTGTGTGTGTGTGTACTCAGCTAAATTGAAGTAGATAAGATCTCCAAGATGTAAGATCTTTTTGTTTCGTCATTAGGTTCATTTTCTGTGTAGCCGAAACAGCTGAGAGCATACTACAGCTGTGTGTGTGTATGTGTGTCTGTTTGTGTGTGTGCTGTAGCTTGAACACTTTGTAGAGCTGTAGTGGTCAGCCATAAATCACATTAGTTTTAAAAACAGCAGAACATTCTATGTTGGACCCATGAGCCCAGTTGAAGTCCACATTCTAGTGACTAGCACTCAGTTCTTGGTGGAAGCCTGTTCACCTGTCTGTGTCTCTGTGTCTGTGTCTCTGTCCATGTCTGTGTCTCTGTCCCTGTCCCTGTAATGTTTGGTCCCATCCACAGCACCTTCATAAGACATTACAGTTGCTTGTTCTGTTGTTTTGTTTTGCAGGAGGCAACATGCTGTGTAGTTTAAGATCTTAATTGCAGCAGACAAACCTTGTGACTGCACCGGTGTTTTCCTAACAATTTAAAAAGCAAAGGAAACCGATGAAACATGCCTCAGGGTTCCTGGTATACACTTTCCTTCCCTTTCATTTATGAACACACACACACACACACATAGTAGTTGTCATGTCTCTTTTGCCTGTGTTAATGGGTTTGACTTGTGTTGCCAGTGAAGATGAATCTATGCGCTTAATTAACTTTTGATTTATTGGCTTTTTTATTCGTCCATGCCAGAAACGTACAAATTAAACCAGCATTGCATATACAGCACAGACTCCTCCCTCTGTCTCTGAGGGGTGGAGGTGGAGGTGGAGGTGGGGGTGGAGTCGCTCCAGCTTCGTGTGTCAGGACCATCTAACCTGCTGAATCCTGCAGGACGAGAAGAGACTCGCTTCTGATGTGAAGCTGTCCCCGTCCCCGTCCCCCCCCCCCTGTCCCAGGGTCCTACACGCCGTGTGCAATTCCACGCTCAAATCAGAGCCTGAGGAATCATGTGAAATCATCTTTTTCTTGCTTGGAGTGTTTTGAAGAGACGCTGCCCTTCTCGGTGCAGTCTTGGTGGTTTTCTCGAGTAGTTCCTGGAGTTCAGCTTCTCGGGCCGGTGGCTTTGTGTTCTTTGATGTGGTCGTTCAACCTGCTCATTCTTGAACGTTTTCTTCCTGTCTCCTCTTGCGAAATGTGAAACAAATTCTTGCAGCAGCAGGTGCTGATGATCAGGGCAGAGTGAAGCGTCCTGTTTAAAGGTGTTGGGCGACGGCCACCACTCATTGCTGGAAAGTAAATAATGCTCCCCCCCTCCCCCCCTCCCCAGCTAAGTTAGTGTGTCTGTCTCTCTCCTTTTTTGGCAAGGGCTGTTGTCATGGCAACCCCTTGTGGGTTATTGATTTTGCTGATGACCTATTTGATGTTTTTTTTTCTTTTTCTGTATTTGTGGAGGTGTGGGTGACCTGTGGGTGTGCATGCATGTATTTGCACTCGTGTAGAAGTCTGCATGGGTATGTGTGTGTGCACATCTGAGTGTGTGTGCATGTACGTTTGTGTGTCTGTGCACATCTGAGTGTGTGTAAGTATGTGTGTGCAAGTACGTTTGTGTGTGTGTGTGTGTGTGTGTGTGCATGTACATTTGTGTATGTGCATGTACGTGTGTGTGTGCGCATGTATGTTTGTTTGTGTGTGTGTGTGGCTCCGTGTGTGTTTAGTCTCTGTTGCTACTTTTGTGTAGGACACAGTCTTCATCATCCCGGCGCCTTGATCGTTCCCTACGGACACATATGTGTTCTCCATTTTCATGTAGTTTCTCATTATTTATCTCTGTGTTACTTTATTAGCAAGTTCTTTAATTGAATGAATAATCGAGACCATATTAAAGTTACCAGAGCCATGAATATGATGCACCACTGTGTGATAGGAGTGTGTGGTGACACATAATGAGCAAATATATTCAAATGAGAGAGAGCAGAGCAACTTAATATGTTCTCACCATCACTATTCTTAGAGAGAAGGAGACGGTGAACTTGAACTCGTCTCTTTGTTTTCAGATGTGTGTGTGTGTGTGTGTGTGTGCATGTGTTTATGCTTTGTGTGTGTTTCAGACCACTGGCCTGACCTTAAGTTGACCTGGAAGCAGTTTGTCAAATGCAAGGGTCCCAGTGGGAGGTCAGAGCCCATGTAGTGAGAGAGTGTGTGTGTGTGTGTGTGTGTGTGTGTGTGTGGAAAAATCGGTGGGGTGTGTGTGTGTGCGCGTGCAGGCATGTGTATGCGTTGTGTGTTTGGGGGAAAGAGCCAGATGTGTACTACATTGCTTAGTCTTTCTGAAGCTATAGAATGGTGATGTGGAAAAAAGGGGGAACTATGATTTATTGCCCCCTCCCCTTTCTACCCACACCTCTGACTACCCCCTTAACCCTTTCAGTGGCAGACGCGACAGACTGGGTAACAGAACTCCACACTACCTGCAAGTGGACATAGTTACCCTTTCAGAGTAAATACGTACTTCGTCTCTAGATTGTGTTCTTAGCCCTGATGATCAAGTCATGATCAGTTGATTAGTCAAACGTGGGGAGAAATACAATTTACCCTTCTATATCCCTACTGTGTGTGTGTGTGTGTGTGCTTGTGCGTTCATGTGTGTGTGCTTGTGCGTTCATGTGTGTGTGCTTGTGCGTTCATGTGTGTGTGCTTGCATGTGTGTGTGCGCGCATGTGTGTGTGTGTGTGTGCGCGTGTGTGTGTGTGTGTGCGTGTGCGTGTGTAGAAGGCCTCGTTCCCTTGTGAGGTACCTTCCATTTCTCATGTTCCTCTTTTGAGTGGGGAGAGTTGAGGTGGGGTTGTGTGTGGGCTGGGTGGAGGGGAGACGTCCTGCTCCACCCTGCACATGAAGTCCCGCTCCACCCTGCACATGCAGTCCTGCTCCACCCACACCATCCCTATAATAAGCCTTCCAATAGAGCCTGATTACCTTTTAAAACCTTGATTATCTGTTGTTCTGCACAAACCCTCCATAAGAATAGTGTTTAATAATACAATTCAATTAAACCCATTGTGACTTTGCTCCTGTAATATTTTTTTCAGCAATATTTCTTTCCTGTAATTAATCATTTTTAGTGCTTTAGTGAGCTTAATAGGTTGTTTAATTTATGCAGTAAAAAATTCAGTGCAGCAAATTGCATATTTTTAGCAGGCCGGGACAGTTGGTCTCTCTCTCTCTCCTCCTTTGGATGACGTTCTGTCTGACGGTGCTGCGTTATTAAAAAACATTATTATTATAGACTATTGTTAGTCAGAATAACTACACGCGGAGCGACCTCTAAAACGTGGGCATCCATTAGAGCCTGTGTTGGTAATCTTATGAACTTTTCAGTTATCTGCTGTAAACCTGGGGAATAATAACTAAATGAGTGATACGGGCGTGTAGGCGGTTGGTCGTACTAGCACACTGGTGAGAGCACGTGCTTTTATTGCAGAGACTTTCAAAGATAAACACGCATTATTAGATCTGTTGGTATGGAGGTATTTAGGCTACGGATAAGCAGTATACATCTGTTCTGCGGTGTATAGTTAAAATATGTGCTCGTTCAGATAACGCATCCATCAGGACTTTATCAGATCAATTAATAATAAAAAATATATATAGCCCATGTTAGTGTTTACAATTTTTTCACTGTTGCACATTTTTCTCTCAAAATTCCATTTCCTGTGTCTTCGGCTCAAAATCCCAGTCAAACCAGTGGAAAAACTAGCCGTAAACGAGTTTAGTGGCGATATCACGGTATATTGTTTTTAATGCTTAATTAAAAATGAATGACACAAAATTAATTCCTCGTATAAAGGGCGCATAAAATTCGTAAACTAGATGAAGACGAGCGAAGGGACGAACATCATCTTTGTTAGCTTGTTCCCACCAATAGGTCCAATTAGCCTGGTTAAAATGTTAGTCATACGTTATGAACAGCATATATTTTAGGACATTTGCATTTCTTTTTATTTTGAATTGCATGTAAGCCGCTTGTCGCCGAGCTGAGCGTTAAAATGATCGGATGGTCTTATTTGTAGGTAGGTTTGTATTGTACACGTGGAAAGCTGACGAGTGAAGTTTGCTTCAGGCTGCATTACGCATGTACAAGAAATGCCAGCGACGTTTCTTTTAATAGATTTTACTCGGAAATATGCTTCCCCCTGTGATTATTCTTGTTCAATAACACATCGAGCTACAATTAAGCAACTAACCTAAATGCTCTATTAGAAAATCTCGTTTAATTTCTGTTTTTAGGTCATATCAACTATGAATTATTATTCTTGCTTGATTTTGGGTTTGGTTGCAGGCATTGGCATTTTCAGACTGTTCAGCACGCTCCCGCGCGCTGACTGTGCTTGAGACCGCGAGCTTCGCATCAGCACGAGTCTGTTGCAATGGGAGGATGTTAGGAGCCTAGTTGCCATGACTACCGAAAGGGGACAGTGTGTCGGCCGCGTAACGCGCGGCAGGGTCGGGAGCGCGCAGGGGCGACTCGGCGCAGAGCTGCTAGGGGTATCAGAAGCTCCAGCGTCGAGAGCGCGCAGCAGACACACTCGGGGCTGCCGGGGGTTTCGGAAGCTCAGAATCGAGGCCGGTCGACGAGCGACGCGGAAGCAGCGGAGGGAGGATTTAGCGGAACGGGAAGCCTTTCGTCTTTCTTCTGGGTGCTGAGAGAAGCTTTAACGTCGGCGGCCGGGTATGTGCGTCTAAAAACGCTTCTTCCGCCGTGCTGTAATTTCGCTTTATGATTTTTGAGAGGAGGAAGGAGCACGCGTCATGCACTGCAACAACACTGCTCATAAACACGATCACACATACACACACACACACACACGCACATTTTTTACGAGGGGTGCGCTATTTTCTACGGTCTATATTTGCTGGCCTTCTTATGACTGTGCAGCACATGGTCAAGTTTTCCGACTGAAGCGTCGGGTCCAACGTTTCTTCTATCCGGATTTAAACTGGTGCCTCTCGAGGCGATCGAGGGGTTTAATGCGTCGCGTGCTAAAGAAATTAAAGTAATCGGACGGGTTGTGGCCTCGAGATGAGTGGGAGAGAGAGCGAGCGAGCACGAGCGAGGCAGGTGAAGTAGAATTTTGCACAGGTGTTCCCAAAAGTGCAGACGACGAAGGCTCGCTCTGTCGCATGTCTGCGGCTCATATGGCTATTATATAAAATATGCTTAGTGAATATCTCATATTGAGACGTTGAGGACTAGTAGCCCTTGCTGTCTCTAGCTGCTTCATTAATATTTAAATTGCGTTCTTGTGAATGACACATTTTGAGTTTATTTAAGCGTGCGGACGGTACAGGAAGATGTGCGCGAGGATGATTTCTTGGCTTAGCGGTGCCTTTGCCTCTTTGTCTCTGCGAGGATTCACAGAATAAAAAAAAATGCCGACAGCAATGCCAAGATGCAGTTTGGCATGCAGGTTTTTACTGCATTGCATTTTCCAAATCTAGAAATGTACGAAATACGCCGTCGGCTACTGGCAACCCAACCCTGACTTCGCAAATAATTAAAGCAACTATCAGAATCGGAAAAAACGAAAGAAAAAGTGGAAGAAGTGAAGTTAAAAATGATTCAGCGAGGGCGTGTTGATATTAGGACGGCATCGTTACTTTCACTTTTTTCACTGGAACAAGTAAAAACGTTCCCAGTATTTCCATGTCCCCTGCGCGAGGAATCACCTGCCTGGATGACTGTGGTGTGGGGGCGTGTGGGGGGGTGGGGGACGTCCATCAGGGGCAGATCCGGAGGCCATGCACCACAGCTGGAGGGGGAGGGGTGAAACGAAGCGAGTGATGGGGGATGGGGATGAGAGAGAGAGAGAGAGGCGCGCAGAGGAGATGCTTTTATGTGAGTAGGTGTCTGACACTACATATCCCAGCCACCCTGTCTCAGCAGGCGGCTTTTGTTATTCCGTACAGCTCAGCCATCGTTCCCACTTCTGCAGACTCACAAAGGCTTGATTAGGGATGCGCCTTAGGTATTCTGTGAAATGTTGACAGCGTTTTTTCCCGAACAAATAACTGTGATGGTGTGTATATAAGGTACTAAACATAATGCAACTGGGTGGAGAAGGAATGAGTCCGATGTTGGTGTCTCCCATTTCGGCCTGCCTCAGATGTTGGACTGTGGCTTTAGCGTCATGCTTCACACACACACACACACACGAGGCCCCGTCTGCTGGTGTTTGCACAGCTACGCTCACGCTGTGCTTTCTCTGCGTTAATACGAGTCGCAGCGCTTTACTGACCTCCGCTGACCCGCAGGTCCGGGGCGGTTGGGCCTCAGATCTGAGGCCGTGTCACCAGCGCTTACTTTGCTGTCCTGCATATCTTAAAATTGCAGTTGAAATGTGGTTTTGAAATGTTTTGCATGTAGTTTTTTTTTTTTTTAAGTGTGCATTGTGTTTGGAGAGTTCATGGATTTTTAATTGCTTCTCAGCCTCAGATTATGGGTTGGTTTATGTTATGATAATTTGCTTCTAGGCCTGTGTGTGTCTGCGCATGTGTGTGCGCACGTGTGTGTGGTGTCTGTGACAGTTTACTGTCGGTCCCAGAATTGGCCCAAAAGGTAAATGACACAGTCTCTCCCTGGAGGTAAATGAAACTGTCAGCAGCTTGATATCCACATTTAGCTCTTCCCTTTGCTCTCTCAGTAAGAAACTCGACGTGTAAGCTCCTGTGCCTCACGGTGGCCTTCCTCTCTGACCCTTCCTCTCTGACCCTCTCTCTCGGTTACAGGTCTGATGAGTATTCCTGTGGCAGCATCTGGACAGACAGGGGGCGGAGACATGCAGTCACCTGGGGCAATAAGCCCCTCCTTCCTCCCACCCCCCACTGGAAAGGTTCCGGGTCGCAAGAGAGGACGTCCACCACTCAAAAGGCACCCGGAATATCAGAATCGCTACCCAGAATCCCTCCCTCCAATCAAAATTCCCAAGAAGAGAGGGAGGAAGCCTGGTTTCAAGGTCAGTGTGTGCGTGTATCCATTATACAGCTTCCAGTCTTTTCGTGCTGTTTTCTGATAGGCCCCTATAATGAAACACATTTGTGTTTCCTACTCCAGAGGTGTGTGTGACAGACAGAGAGAGAGAGAGAGAGAGAGAGAGAGACAGGGATTGGGCATGTGTGTGACACAGAGAGATAGACAGAGTGGGACCGTGTATATGTGTGTGACAGAGAGTGAGATAGAGCGGGAGTGTGTAAGTGTGTGTGACAGAGAGTGAGATAGAGTGTGTGTGTGACAGAGAGGGAGTGTGTGTGTGTGTGTGGCCTCACAGTGACTGATGTATCTGTAGTCTGCTGCTGTAGTGGAAGTTATTTTTAGCTACATGTGTCTGACTGCAAACCTCATACTACTTCGCTGATTTAAAGAGGAACACACATGCGCTGAGTGTGTGTGTGTGTGTGTGTCTGCATATGCAGCATGCAAGCATGTGTGAGTAAATCAGTAAAGGAAAAGTGCTCTAAATCTAGGAATCATTGTGTTTCTGTGGTCAGTGGATTTCCTGTTTGTCATTTTTGAATCATCTGCTGGGGAAATGACTGATCTAGTGGGTTTACTTTTGTCGATACGCTGATGAATTTTATTTTAAGGGTCGTTCCCTGTAGGGTCACAGTGTAGGTTGGTGAGATACTGTTGTCTGTGTATCGTTCAGTATTCAGTCGTAAACATTAGCTGAAAGCTTCACGTTTCTTTCGGATGTTCTGGCCAGTGCACTGAGCAGCTACTGCAGTCAAAGCAGTGACAGTTGTAGCATTATCTGTAGTCTTCGTTTTAAAATGACTATTATTAGCATTAGCATTAGCATTGGAAGTATTATTGTGTTGTAGTGCTGGTGGTGGTGGTTAGTGGTTTGTATTGCAGCACTCTGTATACATGGTCCTGTCAGGCTGAAGGTTAACATGGTCCTCCTACCATGCAAATGAGGCCTTTTGACCCGCCGGCTGTGCAGTACCTCAGAATCCCGGAGAGCCTTCAGATGGTAGCACGGAGATGGTAGCACAGATGGTAGCACAGAGCCCCTGACTCTGTTCAGAAGATGCCCGGCTAGCGGGCACGTTGCACTGAGGGCAGACGGCCTTCACTTCCCTGCAGAACACTGGAGTCCATGGTTGAGTTACATGGTACAGCTGAGACTCGAACCTGAATCACCCCTTTAGTGCTAAATGGTGCTTCACCAGGCGCTCACTGGAATGTGTTTCGTCTTTGATCTGTGTTCCCGTTCACTAAAACAGTCACTTAGACTGCCAGCTTTATTGTGGATCCTTAGCAGATAAACTGCAGAAATTCCAGTTTTTTATACATAGTCCTCGGGTTTTTGAACACCAGAGATAATCTGATCATTGGTTGCTTGGTTTTCTAACAGCCAGAGCATCTTTCCTTCATTCGATTATGAAGAGAGCTAACCAAAGGTCTAGATGTATCATTTACATGGTACTGTTGTAACTCTCTGCCAATAAAGTCTCCATTCCCTGCGGGTCACTTTTGTGTAAATGATCTGGAACATTTTGTAGAATATACGGATAGACGCCCCAAAGAAGCCAGACCAATACGGCTGCTGCCGTTCCACACGGTTGACTGGTAACATGAAGAAAAGAGATGCTGGATTATTGTGATAAAGAAACGAAACAAAACAGATGGAGAGATGCAGATTAATAAGAACATCTCACATCTCTAGAACACTGTGGAGCTTTTCCGGGCCATAAACTGAAATACACCTGACTGGCCAAACCAGTCGATTAATTTTGCTTACTGGCAAGAAACCCCCCCCCAAAACTCTTGAAACGAGCTGAACCATGGAAGGTGGCAGGGCTGCCCATCACTATTCCTCACCTATCAGGCTTCAGGCTTTCACCAGACCACCGAAAGCATTTGTAGTCCGTACTGAACATCACGGCCTTCTTTAGGATTATGTGTTAGGATGTATGTGGTTTCCTGTAATTGTCAGGTGATGTATAACATGGCCGCATGTTGGTAACACTCCGAAATGGGCGAGCAGCACTCGACCCCGGTAGACGTTTCACGTCGGTTCTGACGTCTGGTGTCTGTGTGTGTGTGCAGCTGAAGTCCCGGATGGCGATGACTCCTCTGGCCATATCTCCTCCTAGCAGCACTCCAGAACCAGACATGAGCTCCATCCCCCAGGACGCGGCCACTGTGCCCCACTCCGCCACTCCAGACGTCCTGACAGGTAACACACACACACACACACACACACGTTACACCTATACACACACACACACACACACGTTACACCTATACACACACACACACACACACACACACACACGTTACACCTATACACACACACACACACACACACACACACACACACCTATACACACACACACACACAAACTACACACACACACACACACACACACACACACCTATACACACACACACACACGTTACACCTATACACACACACACACACACACACACACACACACACACACACACACACACACACACACACACACACACACACACACACACACACACACACACACACACACACACACACCGTACACACACACACACACACCACACACACACACACACACACACACACACACACACACACACACACACACACACACACACACACACACACACACACACACACACCTATACACACACACACACACACACACACACACACACACACACCTATACACACACACACACACACACACACACGTTACACCTATACACACACACACACACACACCACCTACACACACACACACACACACGTTACACCTATACACACACACATACTCACGCACAGACCACAAATAGACCCGCCATCCCTCTCATGAAGCTGAATGCTGCTGACAGCTGGGATTTAGTTCATATTAATAACCTGCAGTGGCACATTGTGTCACCAGGGAGACTCTAGCTTTGCAGAAATGGTCTCGGTGTGTGTTGTCAGGTTTTTCAGACCTGCAGAGTCCAGCGTTGCTGTGCTGGGCCACAGTGTGTGTGTGATACATCACCTGGCAATGTGATATAGATGCTCTGTAATTAGCAGAGATGTTGATCGCAGTGTAAACCTGTGCTAGTTTTAGTTGTATTAATGGCTCTGTAAGGGGCGGGTTTGGTAGTGTTTGGTCTTGTATGCTGTATGTAATGTGTAATGAGTGTGAAGGATGAGGGTGAGGTTAGTCTTATGACCTGTGTCTGAGGCTCATTATGTCAGAGGTCATGACCTCATGGTCCAGGGAGGTCGCACTACCTAAGTGGAAATATGAGAGATGGAGAGAGAGAGAGATGGAGGGAGGGAGAGAGAAAGAGTAATTACTTCTAGACTTTTAATGGTTAATAGTCATTAATAGACATGCGTGCCTTGGGGGATATTATTACACAGTACTGATGTTATCTTCCAATTAATCATTCAAAATGATATTATCAAATTCATGTTAATTAATATTGTCTTCTCAATGATAAATGTATTACAGTGCAGTTGGAAATGTGTCTGTGATGAAACACACAGTACTGTTTGGTTTAGTTACTGTTGACTGAATGCGGACTGAATATTCCTCACCCCAGTGCTGTGTGCAGTGAACCCTGAGTAGATCCCACTTATAGAATAAAACATTCAAATGCTGTTTTATAGGACTCATTTTATTTTAAGGAAGACTAATATTTGGATAGAATTGGAATTCAGTGGAAATAATGTAACACAAAATACGGAAACTATTCAGAGTAAAAATTCAAATCAGTGGATTATACCCCAGAAACTCAAAAATGATTATTAGTTAAATAAAATGATCTGAATAATATGCCAGTCTGATCGGGAGGCGTGGTCTGATCGGGAGGCGTGGTCTGATCGGGAGGCGTGGTCTGATCGGGAGGCGTGGTCTGATCGGGAGGCGTGGTCTGACCGGGAGGTGTTGACTGCAGTCAAGCTCTTATTTTGATGCTAGCAGCTTTTAGTATGCTGACACTGGTCCTGGTCCACACACACACACACCTCCCAGGGGGCATTGTGTGTGTAATCTGTGGCTGTGTTTGCAGTGGGATTGGTCACTGGGTCATGACCCCACCAACCTGAGGTCCTTACCATTCTGTTCTGTTACCAGAGCGCTCCTGTGTGTGTGTGTGTGTGTGTGTGTGTGTGTATGGAGTGTGTGTGTGTGTGTGTGTGTGGAGTGTGTGTTGCTGAACTGTATATTGGTGCTCTGGGTTCTTTAGCCTCATGTCAGCCCTGGCAGATGTTCAGGATGATCATATTTAGGCTTTGGGTTGTGTCATGTTTCGACTTCAAACCCTCCACTTTCTTTTCACTGCTGACTTGAGCACTTAGCAGCTGCTAGCACACGCACGCGCACACACACACACACACACACACACACACATTAGTTTTTTTTTTTTTGGTGTTGAAAGATCTTGGTCAGCAGGTATTCTTGCATGCGTTTGTGCATATGTGAGTATAGGGGTGTGTGTGTGTGTGGCTTTGCACCGCACAGCCATCGGTCTGTCTGAGGGGCAGACGCCAGAGGAAATCCCCCAGCATGCCAATCTGTCACATCAAAGCAGCAATGCAGCACCGATGAGCGGGGTGGTGTGTGTGTGTGTGTGTCGGGGGAGGGGATTGAGAGGCTGCTGAATGGGGGATTCCTGCACACACACAGACTAAACGCTCTGTGGCTAAACATCATTGTGGTCCTCAGTGTTATTAAGTCATCTGTGTTTCTTTTGAGGACGTTCGGAGCCTCTCTGGCCCTCAGAGCTGCTCATCATTACTGTAGATAATTGATTCTACCGGGGACTTTGGGGTCCGGTAGGTTCCTGTGGGGTCTGGTAGGTTCCTGTGGGGTCCAGTATGGTCCCTGTGGGGTCCTGTAGGTTCCTGTGGGGTCCGGTAGGTTCCTGTGGGGTCCTGTAGGGCCCTGTAGGTTCCTGTGGGGTCTGGTAGGTTCCTGTAGGTTCCTGTGGGGTCTGGTAGGTTCCTGTAGGTTCCTGTGGGGTCCTGTAGGTTCCTGTGGGGTCCTGTGGGGCCCTGTAGGGTCCTGTGGGGCCCTGGCCTGCTGCTCCTCGTTAGGAAAGGCACAGGAGCTTCATGCCCACAAGGCGTCCAGGGTTCACAAGAAATCGATCAGAAGGGAAATGAGCTGCGGCTCGTCGTCACGGCGACGGTGGCGAGTCTGAAGCTGCATCATGCTGCCATCATCTATCAGCTCTGAAGATCAGGAGAGTTTGAGAGCGAACGTGCCGCGTGTGTTTGTAATAATAACCCCCGTGGGCCGATTCCAACTGCCCCAGCCCATTAACGTCTGGGGTCAGATCTGCGCATTGCCACCCTGTAGGTAACGAGCTCACCCCCCCCGGGGAGGTCTGAGGACGGAGACGGTGACCCTTCAAATAAAAAAATAAAAATCAAAGGAGTCCTCCTCCACCTCCGGTGTGTGTGTGTGTGGTTCTATATTCTAATAGGAATAATTAGCTTAAGTTAATGTATTGGAATTTGTCTGTTTTGTCTTGGAATATTTCAGAAGACAGAAATGGTGATTGTTATAGAATAATTTGAGTGTCCTGCACTGGTAGCATGAAGGTCCTGTGTCCTGTGTCCTGTGTCCTCTGTCCTGTGTCCTCTGTCCTGTCCTGCTGCTGCTTTGAGGACAGCTCTGTAATTTGATCGCTTCAGGGCAAATGTGCATGTAGCCATGGGTAACTGCACATGTCTTAAACAGCTGCGACTGCTACATGAATATTGTCCAGTGTCTTTCTGCTCCTTTGCTGTCTCTTTGTCCTCTGTCTTTCGTCCCTTTTACCAGATATGGCGCCTGTCTCCATGTCGATGGCTCAGAAGTGTTTTTCATATTAATGCGAAGCGTGTTTCAATAGGCAGAAATATGATCACATTCCACTGTAATCTGTCCACACTGGGCTGTTATGTACCTTATATTTCTAGAAGCTTTGGAACGAGATCCTCATCTCCTGGGTCACATTTCTTCTGATTTATTGGACACATAATGACTCCACAAATATGTTTTGTGCATGGTTCACATTTGATATCAGTTCTGACTCACTGCTCTGCCCCTCTGTCCCCCTCCAGTGTGTATCTACGTGAACAAGCAGGTGAACACTGGCCCCAACTTGGACAGGCAGAAGGTTCTGCAGCTGCCGGACCACCTGGGCCCGGCCCGACCCTCCGTGGTCCTGCAGCAGGCAGTGCAGGGCTGTATCGACAGCGCCTACCAGCAGAAGGCCGTCTTCACTCTGCTCACGCAGGGCTACGGGGGAGAGAAGATCTCAGGTGGGTACCGATGCTGCCCTGACACCCACAGGGGGCAGCAGAGATGCCTGCTCCTCCTCCCCTGGCTCCTCCTCCCTGACTCCTCCTCCCTGGCTCCTCTTCTAACTCGCCCGTTTCTGTGTGGTTTGGTGTTCCCGCATAGCCACCTTCGACGGCAAGCAGCACCTCCTCAGCCTGCCGGTGGTCAACAGCGTGGGCTACGTCCTGCGCTTCCTGAAGAAGCTGTGCAGGAGCCTCCTGTGCGAGAACCTGTTCAGCGACCAGCCCATGGCCCCGCCCACCTCCTCGCCCTCCTCCTCCTCCGCCGCCTCCTTCCACGCGGACAAGCACGGCGACGGCCAGGCCAAGTCGAGTACGCACCCCGCCTCCCTGCCCCTACTAGCCCCCCCCCCTCCATGATTGGCTGTTCTGGAGGCTCTTCTGTGAGTATGCAGGGCTGCTTTAGAGGCAGCGTCTCTCCCCTGAGCGGCAGCCGCGCTGATGCAAGCGTCGGGAAGGTTTCCGTGGAGACGCTCCCATGACGATACAGGCCCCTATACCAGGGGTTTTAGTGGAGAGTGGGTAACGTCTGGGGAGATGGCACAGGTGTCCGTAGCAACATGGGCACGTGTGTTTGTGTTGGAAACGTCGTGTGGCAGGATTCAATTAGCGACGCAGCAGCTAGGCGGATATCTTCCAGTTAATAAACGTTCCAGCCAATCCGATTGCTTTTACTTTGCCCCGCCTTTTCATCGTGCTGCTTTGATTGGTGTGTGTCTAAATCTGACATCTGTCTCCCTGTGCAGCAGACTCTATGGTGGATGATTACCACCCTGAGCCAATGGAGTCCAAGCGCTACTCCGTGGACCCTAGCGACACCGCCTTCGGCGCTATGACGTCGCCATACACCGCACCCAAGTCAACTTATGGGTTCCGCTCTGGCCCCGCCTACTCCGGGGGTGTGTGCAGACAGGCAGCCAGTCCCAGCACGTTCCAGGAAGGAAACAGAAGTGGTGAGGAAGGAACTTTAGAGCTTGTTGAAAATATATATCCTATATCATATAACATATCCTATATCATTCATTAATAACAACTGGATGTGGGAAGTTTTACCTAAGCCCCGCCCCTTTTCTCTCACCGCCCCTCCCCCTCACCAGCCTACAGCCCGCCCCCAGAGGCAGGCGAATCAAAACCTCCGCCCAGTAAAGACCCCTCCCGCTGGAGTGTGGAGGAAGTGGTGTGGTTCATTAAGGACGCGGATCCCCAGGCACTGGGCCCCCACGTCGACCTCTTCCGCAAGCACGTGAGTGCGGTCAGCGTGTGTGGCGCGCCTGCGTCGCATGTGCGGCTGTGCGCTGCCTTTAGGGCAGAACAGCAGTGATGGTCAAACACACACACACAACAGCAGAGTTCACATCACTAATGATGCTTTGAGTACAAACGGACTTCAGGTTTATAACCGACCTGACGTTGTACAATGAGCGTGTGTAAACGTGCAGTGAGTCACCACTGTGTTTTTCATTGTACTTTGTCGTGTGTAATGATCAATGACTGTATCAGTGATGTGGGCTGCGCTGGTGTGTGTTGGTTCCCGTGGCTGGGGTGTTGTGGGGAGAGCGTTGCTGACCTGCTGACTGTGTGCCTGCTCCTGCAGGAGATCGACGGAGACGCCCTCCTCCTGCTGAAGAGTGATATGATCATGAAGTACCTGGGCCTTAAACTAGGGCCAGCGCTCAAACTCTGCTACCACATCGACAAGTTAAAACAGAGCAAGTTTTGAGCTGCCCGCGGCACGTTCCAACACCACACACACACACACACACACACACACACACACACACACAGATGGACTTCTTCACTATATCGAGAGACTTCATCTGCCCTGTTTTCATTTACAGTTCTTGGTGTTTGCATTTCACATCACAGACTAAAAACACAACGAGCCCTTTGCCCTCCCGTGGTGCGGCTTCCTGAAGGCGTCTCACTTACCCACGGACGCTTCACAGACTGAACATTCACTCGAGCTTTTTATGAAGTGGGTTTAAAGAGTGACGATCCATCCAGGAAGCAGGTTGCACCCCGAGAGTGTCTGTAATCTCGTGGACACTAGCTGCTGATTATAAAGATACAGACAGAATGGTGTGGCTCGGAGTAACACATCATTGTCATGCCTAATACGGACACTGGGATCGTTTAAGGTGACAGTAGTCATCTTGGGCCGCACCCTTGCACGTGTACTGTACCTTTCTTTGGTGTACACACAGGTATTTGGATTGTCTAAATGTGGTCTTTGGCCCCCTACTGGTGAGATTGAGTCATTGCCGCTGTCTGCAGGTCTGAAACACTGGATCCCCACTTTCTCTGCAGCCTTTTCAGAGAGCAGCTACACAGGACAGGACCACGGCCAGCGCTCCAGCGTACAGTCACACCCGCCGTTCAGAAATAACAGGGCTAAACCTTACAAAAAAAGAAAGAAAATCCCTTACCTTCTCAACCAGCAGAATACAGCCACCAGTACTTGGGGACACAATCGTGGACTAATCGGACCCTTCAGAACGAGCTTGGGCACTGCTCAGGTGCTCAGGACTACCAGAACACTACAGTGCAGTTTATGCGATGTCGGTTTTGTACGTCTAAGCAGCGTTTGTGCTCGGTGTGCGTGATAACTGGGCCCCACATTAATGCAGTAAGAAGCAAAGTACAGGCACAAGTGCACGTTTAACGGACCAAAACGTGAGTGGAGCCACGGTGCGTTTGGTTTTTCACACGTGCCTCTTACAGGGCACACGCGCTGCAGACAGCAGGCGCCATGGCAACCTGCCTGCTTTTGACATTAATCCATGAGGTGGATGAAATCAGTGAGATGATTATAAATGGCCGGCAAAAGTATCTTAACACGTATTTCAAAACATAAAGGACGATTTGCTATAATTCACCATTATACTTTACTACATATGCAGTGTGTTATTTTAGAGCCTCGTGTGAGTGGCTGTAGTCGTCACAGTCCAGGAGGATCATCGCTCTTAAATTCGCACCCACAAAGAACTTTCAGTGACGGTTTTCTGGCCTTATGGACAACCCTTTTATATTTCACATTATGGTTCGTCGTCCTGACATGTTTTCAGTGTGAGGGGCATGATCTCCTGTGTGAGGGGTATGATCTCCTGTGTGGGGCGACTCAGAGCTTTCAACTGCCCCGTGCGTCAGAACCTTTGGTGTCACTCAGTGGTGATTCCACGCAAGTTGAAATCACCTCAGTCTACATTATGTAAATACTGTCATTTAAAGTACAAGTCACAGATGTATATTGGGGAAAAAAAAAACACGGTCATACGGTGCATTTGGCAACGAACAAATGCTCATATAAAATAAGCTTTCAGCCCAGCCTAAAAAAATGTAACCAGCTATCAGCTAAGCGCTTTACTGCACTGCACCTCTGCCTCCTAAACAAAAGCTATGCTAGCTCACTTGTACAGAATCACCACATCTCTGCAATGGGGAGACAATTTTATATATATATATATATATATATATATATATATATATATATATATATATATATATATATATATAATGTATCTGTACCCTTTTTCTTTGGGTGGGATTTGCGCCACGTAGCACATGCAGGCCAGTGAATATGTCTGTACAGTATAGTGTATCTGCACATATGTCATTGGTGCAGCAGCCTGTGGTACGTTCAGATCTCTGAACTACAATGTTCACCCTTCATATTCTTCATTTTTGTTTTACATGTAATGTCTTTTGTTCTCTTGAGCTTGCTGAGGTACACAGATGAGTGTCATGTGCCTGACGCTGGAAATATTTACAAGAGAGAAGAAATATGTATTTAAAGTCTAAACGTGCCACTCACGTTAGCCACGTTAGCATTACGGTGCTGCCGTAGAGCGTAACAGCCACCCCCTTATTTCCACAGGGAGACACCCTCCTGTTCTTAAGGGCGGAGCTTCTGTTCTTAAGGGTGGGGCTTCTGTTCTTGAGGGCGGAGCTCCTGTTCTGTTAACGCAGCCCTGGTGGATTTGACTCCACGTTTTTGGGGGCAGTCGTATACATTTGCCGCCGTGCTGTCATTTCGTGTCATTTTTTTATATATCTTAATGTAAGTGTGTTCAGGAATGCTGCCTGTGCTGGTCAGGAGCCCTTCGTATATTGACTCAATGATTTTTATGAAAGCTTGTGTGTGAGGACAAGGCGTTGGGGACTGTAACACAGACCATTCCTGTTGGTGCTAAAATATGTATTTAATGATTACTAATTTTATTCATATTAGTTTACAGTTGTTTTTTTCCCCCCCAGTTAATTGATTTCAATGGTGTGGCTTCAGTGTTGTGAAATAATTGTGGTCATGGGCTATGGTCAGCCTGTCTATTTGTGAGATATACAGTATACAAAGCATTACAAAAGCATCTGAATAAAGCATTAATGAGCACTTAAACCTGCCTTCTGTGACTGGTTCGCTTTTCCCCACTAACCTTCGTGCACACAGAGTATTAGGACCTTACTGAGATGTCTGCATCGGTCTGCTAGGCACAAGGGACCTATGCGTTTTGTTTTGCTGTTGATGGGTTTACGGCTACAGCTCTCTGTTCCAGTCAAATAAGCGTAACTGATTTAGTGATGCGTGTACTGAGAGGGTCAGGACTGGGTCCTCTGTGCACATGTCAATCCCCTCTTCTACACTGCACAACCTATCTATAACATCCTGTACTGGGTGATATTTATCCCCTTTTGAAAATTTTTATACTGTTTTGAAGTGTCTTCCTGGGTGGAACTGCTATGATACACAGACCATGTGAGTCGAAGGTCCAGGAACCTACAGCACTAGTGTCCATGGGTCCCATGCTGCTTACTACACCTACAACAGCGCCATTCACTGGGAACAGAGCACACAGGTAACACTAATGTGGTGCTGATATGCCCTCTGTTTCAGGGCAATCAATATGTCTGAACAATTGAGTTTGGATGGAGTTATGTGAGTTTGCTTCCATCTACTGGACAAACACAGTGTTGCAGTATTAGACAATTGCCCGCCAGCCATTAGTGTTGTTGGAATTCAGAGTTTTGTTTGGGGAGTATTGTTCGCGTCAGACGCAATTTAAAATGGATGGACCGATTTTTAAATATATTTTAAATATTTGGAGACGGCAGTAAGAGGAAAGCTTGTAAAAGAAAAGACATAGTAACTAGAAGGCTGTTTTTTTAAGTATCTACTCCGATTTTCCATATTTGTTAGTTTGTTGATGGTAATCAGTTTGTATTACAATTTCATTTTCTTTGTATCACCGTCATTCGGGTCTATGGTGCTGTATTAGCTTGTGCTATTGCGCCTTTCTACACGTAGGTGGTGCTCTTGTGTAACATTTTTCCCCAACGTGTTCATTATCTCAAACGTTTATACATCAACTGAAGTGATGATTCATCTCTCAGCCCTGTTTGGGAATATTAAACTTTGCCCTTCTGCACATAGGCATGAGTAAATGCAATTGGAATGCAAAATATATACTGGGTTATTTATATATGATTACATTATTCTGTGAATTTATTAACATAGCAAATAAGGTCCATTTAGACAAAGTTATTTGACAGAATAATTGCATATTTTGCATACATTTAACTTCGGTCTTGAATTATTTGAAGTCTTTAAAAAAAAAGGTTTGTATATGATGTATATTGGAAACGAGTTCTGGGGGAACTCATCGGTACTCCCATACAGTTTCCCAAATCCTTAATCTATAAACTTCATGTAACACCCACAAGACTGGTAATTCATTTCACATTTTCTAGTAAAGGTTTTGAAGTGAATGCTGCTTTAATTTTATATTAAATGTGATTGACAAACTCCTTTAACCTTCATAACATTAAAAGTCAGTGTAAAGTCAGTCGCGCCATTTCTATAAAGTCTTTGACTTACTCCATGCATTATGAATCCGTGGTGGCAAACATTTGAAGCTATATGCCTCATTCAATGCCCAGGACGTCTGCCAAGGCGCTTGTGTGAACCTGCCACAGTGTGAATCCTGTCTAACAATGTGCATTACCCAGGGACTCCTCAGCCATGGAGGCCAGGAACATACATACATCTGCAGGGCATGATAAGCAAATCTGGAAGGCTTTAAGTCATCACAAAATGTACATGCTATAAACCATTCGGTGCAGAATATAATAGGATTTGACAATACAAGATTTGAACCCAATAGTTCCTTTGGGTACAACGGCATTCTTACGGCGTTCAATCACTTGGGAAGTCATTTACATTTACATTTACGGCATTTAGCAGACGCCCTTATCCAGAGCGACTTACAAAAAGTGCTTCATTGTTTTACTCAGAACAAAATCTCTAGCTAGTTAGTTTAGGCTAAAATCAGGAAGAAACTTTAAGCAAAGATATTATTAGATACAGTCAGTATGGACGCCTAGATATACTCATTTGACATAAAAACAGTGGGGCTGCCACTCAACTTAGAGGAACATCCATCAGCACCACCTACAGCCATCACCTACACCTACAAGACACTACTCCATCACTATAGCACTGCATCACTCCATCACTATAGCACTACCACACCACTCCATCACTATAGCACTATCACTACTGCACTAGCACTATAGCACTACCACACCACTACCACACCACTCCATCACTATAGCACCATCACTACTGCACTACCACTATAGCACTACCACACCACTCCATCACTATAGCACCATCACTACTGCACTACCACTATAGCACTACCACACCACTCCATCACTATAGCACCATCACTACTGCACTACCACTATAGCACTACCACACCACTCCATCACTATAGCACTGCATCACTCCATCACTACCACGACACTCCATCACTCCATCACTATAGCACTACCACAATTGCACTCCATCACAGCCAAGCAGCTCACCCCCCCATCCCCCCCCCCCCCAAAGATCTCCTCATATATACATAAGGGTTTAGTGATGGGGTGAAGCTCGTACCTCATCACACACTCTATCACTATAACACTTCAGTATCACTACAACAATCCATCACTATGGCACTCCCCATCACTATATCACTAACACTATGGCACTCTGTCACTCTAGCACTGTAGCACTCTGCAACTCTCACCTACTCTGGTCTAGCTGATCTACGCTACAAACCCATTTTATGCCCCTAGGATAAACTTTTATATAGAATTGCTTGGAAATAGGCAATTTGCTCTTTCTAGCGGCAAAAGCTTTTTGCTTCAGAATTATCACTACCACTCCAGGTTCGTCTGACTCGAGTCTCTCTACAGAACAGAACTCACAGATGTGATTACAACCGATGAACTCGCTGGAGGGCGGCATGGTGGTGTGGTGGTCAGCACTGTCGCCTCACAGCAAGGCGGTCTGGGTTCGATTCTCGGTCTGGGCTGCTCTGTGTGGAGTTTGCATGTTCTCCCTGTGCCTGTGTGGGTTTTCTCCGGGTACTCCGGTTTCCTCCCACAGTCCAAAGACATGCATCCTAGGTTGATTGGTCACTCTAGATTGCCCGTAGGTGGGAGTGTGTGTGTGCGTGTTGGCCATGTGGTGGACTGGCGACCTGCCCATGGTGTACCCTGCCTTCGTCCGGAGATCCTGGGATTGGCTCCAGCCCCCCGTGACCCCGACTAGCGGGAATAAGCGGTACGGATAATGAATGAATGAATGAATGAATGAATGAACTCGCTGGAGTATGACCTCTGCAAAATTAGACGGTCCGATAGATTTTCCTCACACTCAGCAAAGTGAATCGCTATAACTGATGAAATTCTTTCAGAAATATGTACAAACAAATGAAGCCAAGGTGGGGTAGAGGAAGAACGCCACTCAAGATGCCACTCAAGATGCCATGGGGTCTTCAAGGCTGAACGTCTTATTGGAGAGATCCAAGCTTAATGCTCACAGCTTAGTGTCCAATGTGGTGCTGAAACACCACAGCTTGGTGGCAATAATGTGACAGAGGGGCAATAACAACAGCATTGTCACCCCCCCCCCCACACACACACAATTGTTACCCCCCCCAGATAAACTAACAGGAAGAACTGCCGTAAGCCAAAGGCGGGTGCGAGTGAGGGAGGGTCAGCACAGCTGAGGTGTCCTGGGGAGGATGGCGGAGACGGTGCTGTAATGGATGTGGGGAATACAGAATGCAAAGCCTCCGGGTGTGGACAGAATCCATAAACACACGATGGTGCTGAAATAGAGACAATTGAACAAACAAGCAAACACACACACACACACAAACATAAACAACGTTTCCAGCTGCCACCCTGTTTGCTCATACTGCAACGAGCAGTAATCTGGGATGGAGAGATTTCTGATAAATCCAGAGATGTTAACTGACACAGGACCAAGTTGCAGGTAACAAACACAAGTCAGTTGTAACTTCAATGAACGGGTTAACGTGGCATTTTAGCCCAGCACATGTAAACTCTCCAGCTTATGTAAAAATATGTACATAATATGTACAATAGCTTATGCACAAATGCATGTAAACACATGACATATAGCAGCATGTGTGCAGTGGTATTAAAACAGCTCACAGTAGCTGATGGATCGCAAGAACCTACACAGCTCAGAAATGTACACAACATACCTTGGGAAAAAGACAAAACATTGAAGGCTACAGTCCAGGGATGAAACGCCAGCTAAGCTGCTCTCCACAGCCAAGAGTGTGTAAAGAAGAGAATAGAAACTTTATTTAAAACAGGCCTTAAAATGTGAATTACTCAAGACCAGTGTGAAGTGACGGTCGTCTGACAGACAAGCCACTGTTGACGTGAGGGACGTGCCGTAGTTTTATCTGTTCACGTCAAGAAGATGGCTAAAGGAAATCCTAACGCGACATGGGCATGTCACTCGGGGATGTTCATCCGCCCCCATGTGCCTCGTTTCCCACTCCCGGGGGGGAGCCCTCTCATCGGGACGAGCTGCACACTGCAATCTCTTCCGCAACATTAGTCTGCGCGTTGTGCCGAGCGCTTCTGGAGGTGTTTTATACGAGAAGAGCTCACGGAGATGAGAAAAGTGGAAGTAGCTTATCGGATTTAACAGACGGCGAGTGAAATGGGGGGAATATGTCACCCCCCTCCCTCTACCACAGCTCCTCATGCTACAGTTTGAGCAATAATAATTTTATCCCGGTAGTTTGTGAGACACTGCTTAGGCACTGGTGTTTTTTTTTTTCCTTTTATTTCTTCTTAAGCACCATCTCTGTGTCTTCGTATCTGTCAGTCTGCCTCTCCACAGCCCTCCTGCTGCCACACACACCCTGCTTCCCCTGTGGTGGTGCCCTCTAGTGGCAATGTTGACTCATAAAATTCATTTACTAGGATTGTTGAGTTCAAAACTCAACAGCTACAGTGAGCTACAGTGATGCAGCATAAATCAAACGATTTTATAGCAGACAGAAAATGGAGGAGAAAATGGAAAGATGTACAAAAAGACCAGATTGCAGCATGCCCTTTCACCCTTGCCCTTTCACCCTTGCCCATTCACCCTTGCCCATTCACCCTTGCCCTTTCACCCTTGCCCTTTCACCCTCTGAGAACTTTGGTGCCTAATTGGCACGAGGTCTGACAGGGTGTGCACACACTCTCCTGGTGCGCAACTCCGAAGGCTGGTGTTTGTTTGCTTGCATGATTACACACCCCAAGGATCAAGGGACCAGGGGAAAGAACCGATTCCAAACGTAATTACAGACAAGACATAAACAGGGAGGGTGGGCAGAGCCGGAGCCAACGGGGCCCAAGAGGGCTGGTGAGTGAAACCTGTCAGAGCAGAATGAACACTCCTGGACACTTTGCTAATATTGTAAACAGCTGTATATATGTACAGCGCTGAGAAGGTGAGAGGATGTGTTTAAGGTGCCTGCTGCACATCAATATCAACTGGATTGAGAATCATCTGTATCTGATAGAAAAAAAAAAATAAGTGACTAGTTGCCTCCTACACAAGGAGAAGAATTGGCTGCTTCATTCAGGCTGATAGTTTACATAACATGTAATTAATGTCTACCTTCCAACACAGCAAATGTTTAAAACATCTGCGACGGATATTAATAACGCCCTTAATTTTGCTCGGCAGATTTAACAGTGATGTGCTTACAGTAAACTCCCTGTCTTTTGGTAAGCTTTTATAGGCTACAATCTTACGCTGGACCAGTCCCTGATTAAACAAATACAAATGCTGCCTTCATTGCCTGCAAAAGAGAGATCACTTATTTTAGGCTCTGGACTTTCTCGTTGTTCCCTTAGATGCACCGCATGAACGATCCCGACCGAGAGGGAAGGCAGACCGTACGGCTGTGTTTTGGTGTGAAACGGCTCTCTGGAGAAGACCGTTGCTGGCTCATTTGTAAAACTGAATTAGTGACGGAAGCCCAGAATAGCCTGTGGTCTGATGCTCTCGCAGTTCCCAGGTTGCGGGGTGACCCAGTGCAGTCCTAGTGGCTGAGAGCCGCTCTCCCACCCGGGGAGGAGACGATGGAGGGCGTCCTGGTCTCATGCGCTCGCGTGCGGAGGAAACGGCTGGACTTAAGTTTTCATTTTGCTTAAGATGATTTCATTATCAACCAGGCTTGGTAATTAGCTTTAAGATATATGAAATCTCGCAGGGTAAATAACTGATGGCGAATCTCAGATATGTAAAGCCGTTTGACAAAGCCGTGAGGACATGGAGTGTGGTTCAGATCACGATCTTGTAGACTTCGCAACTTTTGATCATCAAGCTCTATCTAGCTGAGAGGTTTACCGTATATAACAGACCAATGACAACCCTTCAGTCATTTCAACGTAGAATATCCATACATGGACTTAACATTGACATACATGGATTACAGTGTAGCGCTGCTTTCTGCCATGTGCATGCAGCAGTCAGCGTAATCGGCGTGGTTATGCATGCGTGTGCTCAGACCACACGGGCCAGAGTATGAATACTCAGGACACCTGTTGCACTGTGGCGAAACAGAAACGTCTGGCGCATCGAATGAGACATGACCGTATGAGCATTCTCACATTCTCTTCCCTAGCGACAGCCTGTTGCTTTTAGCAAACATACGAAGTAGACATGATCATGGCTGAACTGACAGATGGAAATGGCGATAGATTAATTTAAATGTAGCAATGGGAAGAATAATGAAGACCCATGTGTCTGTTATCTAAGATGCCTGTTCAGCATGTTCACATACACAAAAACTCGAGAAAACTGCACGGAGCCAAGGGAACACAGGACAAATGTACATGAATGTGTGGTGTACATGAACACATGAATGTGGTATAAATGTATATATGAGTGTGGTTTATATGAATACATGAATGTGGTATACATGAATACATGAATGTATGATTTACAAAAATACACGAATATATTAATACATTAATATATGAATGTATGGTTTACATGAATACATGAACGTGTGGTGTACATGAGCACATGAATGTGGAATACATGAATGTGTGGTGTACATGAGCACATGAATGTGTGGTGTACATGAGCACATGAATGTGTGGTGTACATGAAAACATGAATGTGTGATTTATAAGAATACATGAATGTGTGGTTTACATGAATATGTGGTGTATATGAACACATGAACGTGGAATACATGTATATATAAATGTGTGGTATACATGAATATATGAATGTGTGATTTACAAGAATATATGAAAGTTAATACATTTACAGGAATACATGAATGTATGGTTTACATAAATACATGAATGCATGATTTATATGAATACATGAATGTGGTTTACAAGAATATATGAAAGTGTGGTGTACATGAACACATGAATGTGGTATACATGTATATATAAATGTGTGGTTTACATGAATATATGAAAGTGTGGTGTACATGAATGTGTGATTTACAAGAATATATGAAAGTTAATACATTTACAGGAATACATGAATGTGTGGTATACATGAATACACAAATAAATTAATACAGTAATATATGAATGAATGGTTTACATGAATACATAAATACATGAATGTGTGATTTACAATACATAAATGTGTGGTTTAGATTAATACATGAATGTGGTATACATGAATGTGTGGTTTACATGAATGTGTGGTTTACATGAATATGTGGCGTACATGAATACATGAATGTGGTATACATAAATACATGAATGTGGTATACATGAATACACAAATATATTAATACATGAATACATGATTGTGTGGTTTACATGAATATGTGGTGTACATGAACACATGAACATGGTATACCTGTATATATAAATGTGTGGTATACATGAATACATGAATGTGTGATTTACAAGAATATATGAAAGTGAATATATTTACAAGAATACATGAATGCATGGTTTATATGAATACATGAATGTGGTTTACAAGAATATATGAAAGTGTGGTGTATATGAACACATGAATGTGTGGTATACATGAGTACATGAATGTGTAGTTAACATGAATACATGAATATATTAGTACATTAATATGTGAATGCATGGTATACATGAATGTGGTATACATGAATACATGAATGTGTGATTTACATGAATATGTGGCGTACATGAATACATGAATGTGGTATACATGAATACATGAATGTGGTATACATGAACACATGAATGTGTGATTTACATGAATATGTGGCGTACATGAATACATGAATGTGGTATACATGAATACATGAATGTGTGATTTACATGAATATGTGGCGTACATGAATACATGAATGTGGTATACATGAATACATGAATGTGTGATTTACATGAATATGTGGCGTACATGAATACATGAATGTGGTATACATGAATACATGAATGTGGTATACATGAATACATGAATGTGTGATTTACATGAATATGTGGCGTACATGAATACATGAATGTGGTATACATGAATACATGAATGTGTGATTTACATGAATATGTGGCGTACATGAATACATGAATGTGGTATACATGAATACATGAATGTGTGATTTACATGAATATGTGGCGTACATGAATACATGAATGTGGTATACATGAATACATGAATGTGTGGTTTATATGAATACATGAATGTGCACATGACCCCCGACTGCCGAAGGCACCGCAGCCGGATTCCAAACCTAGAAAACGTGCTCGGGATATAACAGCAAGTGTAAATGTGAAAATGTCAGCCTAGTCCCGCCTAGTCGATCTAGCTGAGGTGAACAATAACAGACCCAGCAGAAAAATCTCAGACTCCAGGGGCTTTAGTGTTGAAATCCACGCGGTGAGAGAGTGAGAGCACTGATCACGCCGACAGCTGAGCTGCTAGTCCCCTATTTCCAGCTTAATTGAAATGCCAAAAAAAGAACTGTTTTACATACTTGGTAATGACAAGTACATTTTCGCCCTGTCCCCAAACTCACCTCGGTGGTTGTGGGACTCTCACAGAGAGGTGCTGGATGAGTTAAGTCATGGTGTCTCCGGGCCTTCTCCCTGTGCTTGGAGAGCGGATTCAACATCTCCGTGCACTGCTCCACAAACCCTGCAAAGTAGAAATGTGTTCAAATACATTTGTCAAAGCAATTTTTAAAGCATGTCGAGGCGTGTTTGTGCCATTCACTTTGAACTCTCTAAGTTCATTGGCACTTACTTATGACCTGAGTTCCATCACAGGTTGCGTGAGCTCAGTTGTGGCTCATGTAGCACCTCTGACCTGCCACTGCCGCATCTGCTGTTGTCGCAGGAAAGCTACAATGAACGTGCAGAAAAACTAAACTTAGCATGCAAAAGTTCATTAATCTAAAGTTTGGCTTTTTAACACTAGAATCAAATGCCAGTATGCTTTCTGCTCAGTGGTAGCAATTAGCTGCTCAATTTGCAGGGGACTGATGCGTGTTCTGGCATTGCTAAGTGTTGCTTTAATGAACAGAGTTTGATATGAAAAACAACTTGAGTGTTTTAAAAAGAAACCCTGGAGTCGAGACAGATTGCAGAGAACAAACTGTGGCAAATGAGTTGGCAACAGCTGGTTAAGTTCACTGCCCATACCAGACAGAGCGTCTGTAAATCAAACACTCTGGGAATGAGCGTTTAAAGCCCACAGGCCTGGGCACTGGGGAAAGGGCCGGTTTTGACCTTATTTTGTAGCCACTCAAAGTACATGCATGTAAATTTAATACATACACCCAGAAATGTAATACAAACACCCAGAAATGTAATACACACACCCAGAAATGTAATACAACCACCCAGAAATGTAATACAAACACCCAGAAATGTAATACAAACACCCAGAAAGTACATACAGTTAGAAATGTAATACCCAGTAAAATCTCGTGTCAAATTAGCCTGTCCATTTATGTTTGGCTGGTGTTAATTCATCACTGAGAATTTGACTGTGTACAGGGTTTAGTGCCTGATCCCTGGTCCACTAGTGTGGACTAACTTAAACGGCTTTTCCCCACACCCGCAATGAGTCGCGTTGTTATTACAAAGCCTTCGTATGTTTGGAACAGCTACACCAGAACGGGAGGAGGGCTCGAAAACGAAGCACTTGTATGAGGCAGCTGATGTATTAGTTTTGGTGCATCTAAAACTGGCCACTTTGTAACGTTAGCAGGACGTACTGCTGCGTGACCGGCGGCCTACTAAAGATGGCCGCCGTGTTCCCCAGGAAGCCCAGCTGCCCCGGGCAGGTGCTGTTCAGGTGTTCGGCTGCAGGTGGTGGCGTGATCTCTGTCCCAGGTTTCGGGGCGCTGTATTGATTGTGTGAAGGTACCGTTAATAAAAGTGATAAGGTTGACGTTTATGAGGTGTGAAGAAGCCCAGGTCTCTGCCACAGAGCCTTAACATCGGGAATTCGGAGCAAAATGAATTAGCGGTAATTTCCCAGGGAGTAATTTATGTTGGTGGTCTAATGGAGACACTATCCATGGGTGTTTACCATGCGCAGTGAAGGGGTGCTACTCTAGGTAATGATGCTGTAATGTGTGTGGGTTTTTGTGTGTGTATGTGGGTATTCTTGCTGACTCTAATAATCGTGTTGCCTCGTCATGGTCTGCCTGTTCCAGCGCTGGAGGAATGATTTATGTATGTCTTCTTAAAGAACTCTCCGGAGCACCATTCCCCTGTTACTCATGACCCAGACAAAAGATGCGCGCTCTCTCTCTCTCTCTCTCATACACACACTCATACAAATCTGCAAGACCAAATTTTCTGACAGAATATGCAACCTCTCCCTCTCTCTCTCTCTCTCTCTTCCTCTCTACCTCCCTCCATCTGAAGTATTTTGCTGGGCTAAACCCACACACGCAAAAAAGGTTTATGAGATAATGTTTAACCGAATGGCAGCATATCTTGTGGTGTTTGCAAATTTCGCTCGTGTGTGTGTGTGTGTGAGCACGAGCCCGTGCTTGTGTTGTGTACATGCAGGGCTGTAGGAACACAGGCCATGTTTAAATCTCTTGTAGCTCAGTGAACAGTGTCAGGCTGAAATGGATATTCAGTCTTTAGATTTATGCTGTCAGATGGAGAAAGTGCTTGGGTGGTGCTAAAGGCCCTGCCCTTGTGATGCTTCTCTGGCTCTCCACGTCTGCTGCGACGCTTGCTTGACACTCATCATGAAACCTTCCCTCTGTCACTTCTGTAGATAAGATAAAAGACTTTTCACTTAAGAGTCACGCTGGGAGAATCTGCATGTGGCCTGCGTTTCCCTGCTGAACCTGATATCTACCCCCCCACCACTCAGGGGAGCAGTCCGCCTCCTTATTGATCCATACAGAAATAGAACACTCGTGTTAATGGACCGGGCAGTACCAGCCCTGTTGTTAAGTATTCCCATATACGTCCACATAGCTGGAATAGATTTTAGTGCGTGGTAAAATATGCCTCTGTTTTCACATGTGCTCCATCTTGATCCATGTAAAAAGTGTCTTCCGGAGAAAGAGCGTCTCATATGGCCCTCAGGATTACGGGCCTAATGCCTAATCTCAGTTAAATACTGCTGAACTGAGGTCTCCTGCTCTCTCTATAATCAAATGCGAGAGTACTGATATATCCAAGTGAACATGTTTCAAATGTTATAAGAAACCCACTCTAGTAAAAGCTTGGGTTTGTTTCAGTCTGTTTCACGTCAACTGGAAAATCAGAACAGAAGAAAAACAAATTGTGATTATAATCTGTGGTGAGTGAAACCAGAGTGACCAGAATGTGAGTTCTTCCTGTGTTAATACAGATTATAATCTGCATTATGATGTACTGTGTGAGAACAGTGGAGAGTCTGGAGTGTCATGGAGCTTTTGGGTGTAAATACAGATTATAATATGGATTATGATGTACTGTGTGAGAACAGCGGAGTGTTATGGAGCTTTGAGTGTTTCTTTACTAGGACCTTCCTTCTTTCGGTTTCCTAGAGACCAAACTTTAACTGGCCCCAGTAGGTCTTATTTGGGGCAATTCTATCAATTTGATCAATTTGATATGATAGACACTCCAACTTAAGACAACAATAACTGTAAAGTTGTAAAGTGGAATGTCAAGAGGTGGAACTGTGGAATGTCAAGAGGCAGGAGTTCACTGGACCTCACCAGGTTGTGGCTGGTTGGCTCTCTTCAAAGAAAACGACACAAATGATCTTCATTACCAGTATCCCCGATGCATACGCAATTATGCTCAAGAGATTACTGATCATGCGATAAATCCCACTCACCCTTTCGTGGTACCATCTCTTTGTCTACCCATCCATTTTTCTTAGTGTCATAACAGGTTTTTAAACATTACCACAGCTGTTTCCCATGAACGCCTCAGCTGTTGTAGACCCTGTGCTTATTTGCGTCTCCACACACGGAGAGTCTTCACGGCAGGACAGTGAGCACTCTCAGGATACACCGAACATCGAGCTTGTGCAGAGAAACAGCGAGATGACGGGTCAAAAAGGGTGAGACAAGTGTGTGTGTGTTCGAGGGGGAATGAGAAAGAAAATGCCATGAATGAATAGAGGATAATTACAGTGGCATATGGGCAGGAAGGAAGAGGCTGGGGTGGCGGTGGGGCCATGAGGATGGTGACAGACGAGGGCGGAGGGGAGGAGGAGAGCGTACCGTTGCCGGGGGTTGCCGGGGGCAGCGTGCGCCGCACGCCTGCAACGTGTGGGCTGCTCCGCTCGCTCCGATGAGGCGTGATTGTGCGAGCGCTTGGGGGGCTGACAAAGGAAAATAGCCGCCTCCGGCTGCGAGGGTTGGGCAGGCGATGGCCCCGGAGGGGAAGACCCCACACGCAGAGCTCTGTCGGCAGGATAATGGGGGGGCCCGGGAGCCGCGCTGGAACCCGCCGCAGACGTCCGCAAGAGCCAAACTGCCCTCGTTCCCACGAGAAAGGAAACAGCAGGTTGATCCCACTCGTTATCCACCACAAAGAGCCGCTAATCACGCGGCTGTCGGGTACGAGTTCTTCAGCTCCGTCACCGCCATCCAAAACAACATCCCCCCCCCCGTCCCTACAGAAGGCAGATAATGTCCTCCTGGGGGCAGATGCCTAATGAGGGGTAATCACTCTGGGCAAATATGTCATCAAGGGACCGGAGGATGTCAGAGCTGAAGCTTCTCTTCCGAATTTGGTTCGGTTTGTAATTTTCCAGTGTGGCGGAGTCAGGCTAAACTAGGGACACAGTAACCGAACACAGATCCTGAAGTGAATTCAATACCGGACTTTACCTTTCCTTTATTTATAAATTAAACTGTAATTTATAACTCAGAGGTTAAGCTATAAGGTTAAGCAGTAAGAGAACACAGAGAGCCTGTGTACTCTGTGCAAACCTATTGATTTGGTGGCTGAGGCCAATACTAAATCACAACTAATTAATATGCTAAACCTCTGCCTACTGCACGCCGCTCCTGACACAGGGGCCTCTGCAACTTTCTGCTTCGATTACTGGGAAGGGAAAGATGAGAAAATGCCCCTGCTCCACCTTCAATATATAGAAATACACACACACACACACACACACATATATATTTGTGAACTCCTAGAGAAGTTTAGATATTTCTGTTGTTTTCTGTTTTTGTTGTTTATATTCATCATATTTACTTGTGTGAGGAAATGTGTGAGTTGCCAGCAGACGACAGGAAACATGGAATCAGAGCCTGTGCAAAAGTAAATGAACCACAGATGCACTGGTAACGTCAATCAGCTTAAAAAACACAGATGAAACACACACGCAGGTGCTCAAGCGATCAATGAAGCTGACCAATCAGGTGAGACGTCCTTGGGAAAGGATTTGGGCCGCGCTGATTACACGCGAGAGGAGACCACTGTCATATTAAGGTGTATAGCACACAGATCAACAAGTCGGACAGGATACATCAAGGACTCGGGAAGAAGGTGGTGACAGACTGGGGAAAACTCCATCCATCCACTGTACGACACTCAGCACCACCACAACTCTGCCCAGATGGGGACGGACATCAAAACGTACACCAAGAAGCACCAGAAAAATAATAATTCAGGTAAAGGACAAACCCACACATACCACACACACACACCACACCACCCCCAGAGACCTGCAGGCATCTGGGATAAATGTACATCTACAATCAGGCAAAAAATTCAATAGACGTGGCATTCAAGGGAGAGTTGCTAGAAGGAAGCATCTGCTCTCAAGAAAGTTGTCAAAGTTCCCCATTTAGACTTTGCCAGCACTTGGACAAACTAGAGCCTTTCTGGAAGTCCCTTCTCTGGACCAGTGGCAGCGTAAGGGGCCATCAAGGGGCCATTAAGGGGCCATCAAGTGGCCACAATATTCATATTCACTATTTGTCCAACATCCTTCCACACCATCCCTGGTTTTGGTAAAGTGTAAACATTTCCCCAGTCACACCATGTTCAAACCAGTAAAGGTTCTAAACCATCTGAAGTGTTAGAGGTCTGTTAGAGGGTGGTGGGGGGCGTATAAGTTGCCAGAACCCCCCCAGAACCGCCTGCACTCTGGACAGATGAGTCCAAAACGTTTTTGGCTACTATCACAGGCACCATGTTTGGAGAACAGTCAACACTGCATATAAAGAGAAGAACATCCTCCCAACAGTGAAGCATGGTGGTGGAGATGTGAAGGTCTGGGCCTGCTTTTCTGCCTCCAGACACGGACAACTCCTTATTATCCAGGAAACCATCAACTCCCAGGTCTATCAACAAATTCTTGACCAGAAGCTCCTGCCATCAGTGAAGGAGATGAAGCTGGGACAGAACTGGATTATGGAACAAGACAACAACCCAAAGCATTCCAGCTAAACTACCAAGGGATGGCTCAGGAGAAAGAAGATTTGCACTCTGGATTGGACCAGTCAGAGTTCAGAGCTCAATCCCACAGAAATGCTGTGGCAAGTTCTGAAGCAGGCGGTACACGCCAGATGTCCTTCCAACCTCTCAAATGGTGGAGTTCTGCAAGGAGGAGTGGGCAAAAGTCCCAAAAAGCAGATGTGAGACACTCGCTTGTTACAGAAGACATTTGGCTGAAGTAATGTCTGCAAATGGAGATGCTACTAACTTAGTTCACATACTTTTGCAATTTTTTGCACATTTTCAGTTTTTGGAGAAATTACTTTTGTTGAATAAATAATTACAATGTTTATCTTTTTTTCTGTGTCGCTTATGAGGAAGGTCTGCTTTATAAATTCAGATTTGGATGTTAATTTCTTTTTAGCAAACAACAACTGTGTTTGTGCCTGCTGTTAGCTCTGCCTCCTAATTGGTCCTCTCGTATTCAGGCTCCACCCTGAAATCATCTGTTCACGATCACCAACACCTTGTAAATGTGGCTCGTTAACCTGTATATAGAGGTCCCCTGTGTTCATTTGTATCTTTATGAAGTGTGTTCCCAGGTTGTTAAACACACCTCTCGAGTTTGTTTCCTGGGAGCCCTGCGTGTTGGTGATCTATTCTTGGTTGGCTCCTGGTGTGCCTGTTTCTGACTGTCTGAGTATGCCCCTGATTACTTTCTCTGCCTGAGTTTTGATGACCTGCTGTGTGTTCTGATGATAATTCTTCCACAGTAAAAGTCCTCCTAATTCTTCCACAGTAAAGGTCCTCTACCTCTGGGTTCTATGTCCAGTGTGCATCTGTGGGTTCCTGCAGCCCCTGCAGGTCTCCGTGGGAGACCCCGTTTCCTCTCACCCACCACTAACCCACGGTCAGTGTGGCATGGCAAAAAGAGCGGCCACGCGTTTAGCTAGCTCTAGCTGTGCCTCAGGTTGAGGACATCCTGCTGCCTCCCCAGGCATCTGGAGTCCTGGAGTGTGAGTGTGTGTGTGTGTGTGTGTGTGTCAGAGCTGTCAAAAATCAGTAGAAGTGCCATCAGTACCTAACTCTGCCAGTTATGAGCACATCTACAAAAGACCTTGCATTAGGAGAAAGGAGAAAACCATCAAACCAGCATTTTAAATCAAATATAGTGAATCTTTCAGCAAACCTCACAAAACCACTTACGTTACCGTTTCTGTAAGATGACAAAATGCGCAGTAAAACACTGTAGGTGTAGACTTACATCAGCCGGTTGTCCTGCCCCTTCTAGAAACCCTGCAAGTCTTTCCCAGCTGCTGGAGTTGCGTCCTTGTCTCTTGCCGTCTCATCGAGTTGCGGGATCTGAAGCAACGGAATATTTGGCAATTTGACAACCTACTAGTCAAACCTGAGACTCATTCAGGACACACACCGCCCAGAGACTCATTCAGGACACACACCGCCCTGAATGAGACTCATTCAGGACACACACCGCCCTGAATGAGACTCATTCAGGACACACCGCCCTGAATGAGACTCATTCAGGACACACACCGCCCTGAATGAGTCTCAGGACACACACCGCCCTGAGACTCATTCAGGACACACACCGCCCAGAGACTCATTCAGGACACACACCGCCCTGAGACTCATTCAGGACACACACCGCCCAGAGACTCATTCAGGACACACACCGCCCAGAGACTCATTCAGGACACACACCGCCCTGAGCAGAGAGTGTCTGTGTGATGGCCTTGTTGTTAGGGTACCTCCTCATTTGCTGTTGACTTCACTGCATGCAAAAACATGTTGCTGTTTACGCGGTTTTGTCCGATATTAATATACACATTCACTTCACCTAATTAAATGCTGTGGGCTTATGTGTAGATCAACACTACATTTTTTAATTAGAGAAAACTGCATGGTTACTTAATAGGTGATAAAACAATAAAATTACTGTCCATTACCTGATAAAGCCCAACGGATTTAATTTGAAATCACACCATGGCTACTCTGCACTGCTATGAACTGAGTGGTATATTTTTCCATTTCATGTCCAACGATATAAAGTCAATTCAACCGTAAGAATGACTCAGCAACTCTGCTGTTTTGAAGTCTCAGGAATTTCAAGCCAAGACCAACCACAACACTTCTAAAACACCTAAGGGAGTGAAGCCCTGAATACAGAGGTGTGAGAGAGCTTAAAGACAGACGTCAGTGCCGTATCAAAGTCTGAAAAGTATGAAAGTCTGAATTTGAAGGTTCTGGACGTCTGGTACATAACCGTGTTTGGAAGACGATACAAAACGAAGGGTCTAAATCAGAAACTGCCAACTCTGTTATCTTTTCCAAAGCACAGAAACCATCAGATGAACCTCTGCTACCTCAAACACCAACTTTTCCACATCCACAGGAGGTGGGTGGTTAACACACCTCGTGTTTTTTGCTGACTAACACCTGGACCCTCAAGGCTTCATCTTCAGTGAAATCGGTACCGCCGTGTCCGTCTCAGTTACATGCCGGGGGGATGAACACAGATCTCTTAAAACTGAAGATTTTTATCAGCCCTGTGCAATTAGGTCTGATTTCCCCCTAAAGCCTGATGGTTCGTGGTGATTACGCCCGATCTCTGAAACACAAACACTTTTCCCTCTTGAAGAGTCAGTATTTAGAGATAAAGACAACACTGCTAGGGGAGACGGTTTCTGCTGTCTTCTTCACACCCAGTAATACCGTAGGAGGGATGACTGCCGGCTACAGCGACGTGGGCCAATCACGGGCTCGTGTGTCAGAAGGGGACAGATAACGCTGTCCTCCGAGTGCCACACTGGTGGTGCGTGAGCCGTGAGCTGGAGATGATGTGGGGGCTGCCTGTGTCTCGGAGCACGTGAGAGCACGTGAGAGCACGTGAGAGCACGTGAGAGCACGCGAGAGCACGTGAGAGCACGTGAGCCCCCCCGCGGGGTTGTCAGCCGTGTGACAGAGAAGAACGACCTGATGGGTCAACGGGCTTCTGACTGAGCACAGGGAGAAAACCAGGGAACGAAATCTAGGGGAAAAAAAAAAAAACGCAGGCACTTATCACATGATCGCCACGGCAACAATCCGGCAGCAATTTCAGTCTCTGAAATATTATTAATTGTAATTAAATCGTCAGCATTTTGCTCATCCAGAGGTACTGCAGAGTGCATTAAGCAAATGGCCAGGATAATGATCACCTGTGTCATCTGCAAATGAACTGCCTGCTGATGGTGTTGTTTATGGCTACTGTAGCTCTCCTGATCTACTACTGCACAGATCACTGTTAAACCCCACTATTGTTTTGTCTTAAACCTACTTATTTAAATTTGTAGCCAGACTGACTCTGTAAATAATGTGTATTAAGAACATAGAGGTCTGTTTGTGGCTCTGTGGGTAAAACACAATGAACAGCAAAGTATTTCCCAGGTTCCTCGTGCTGCGCTTCGCTGTGAGTTGTTTTGTGTTCTGATAAACACTTTTGCCCGAGGCAAAGCCCCGGCCCCTGGTTTGGATCTAGGCCGTGCTGTGTGTCGCCTGTGGCCAACAGTAACTGACCAGCAGACTGGCTGGATTGGACAGTCTGTAGGTAGTTCGCTGACTGGACAGTCTGCTTGTTTAAACAGCGAATCTTTACACACTGTTGCTTTAGCGTATGGCAAATACGAGTGTGTTGTGTGTCCCAAAGATAAACAGAAATGTGTGTCTTCCTGCTCTCTCCATCTCCATAAAATGGATGACAGGCGAGGCTGGACGACCCAGTGTCACTCTTGAAAGAGAAACAGTAACAACAGCCAGTGTTCCTCACTAAAAGTTTGCGACCACTTTGACAGTCTTCTCATGGAAATACATTTAAACCTACACATTCGTACCCACTGCTGAATTAGCGTCTGAAAACATAACGCTGTCATTTAAGGCCGTTATTTTAGAAGACGTAATCGTGTGTTGTTTCAGGAAGCACCGGTTTGCTTTAGTGACTGCTTCGTCGCTCTGGGCTTGAGGAAGAGCGTAATTTTAAAGTTCTTCCTTCTGCCTGCGTCTGAGACGACACAGTGTTTCCGCTCTCCCCAGCAGTAAACATGATGCGTGGGAGGCAGGTTTGATTCGACAGAGACATCGCGGCTCAGGCATTGGGGGAGCGCTTAAGTTTGAAGTTTTCCCCACTCCGCCTGTTCTGTACAAATCGCTTCTCCTTCTTCCTGAGCAGCAGGCACATTGCGCGGGTGCCTGAGTGGCGGATAAAAGGATCCAATCTGCCTGGTGGGCCTCCCTTTAGGGCACTCTGAAAACACACACAGCCCGCGCCGTCGCCCCTGCACAGCGTTCGTTGTCAGAATCGCCTTATCTCCCCGCCGAGGCACCTGTGGCCAGCTGGATTCCTCGCGCCTCTCCGTTATCTTATCGCGCGAGAACATCAGGGAGAAGGGAGAACGGGGAAGGGAGGAGGGAGACACCCCACCTCCTCTTCCTCCTCCTCCTCCTCCTCCTCCTCCAGCCCCCGCCTGAACCGCACCGATTAAAACGGACGTTTAAGCTCGACGTCGTCTGAATAGACTTCATCCTGCTCTTCAAAGTGGAGGCGTCTCTGGTCGGCAGACAGCAGCGTGTCAGGACGGCTGTGCAGGTTTGTGTGTCGGTTTGTTTCTTTCGCGCCGAGCTCGAACCCGCAGCATTGACGGTGGCTTATCTGTGCAGCTCAGAACTGTGGTGCATGCTCTCCTGGGGAAAGACCGGTGGCTTTTGTAGAAAGGCACGTGCCACTGACAGGAGAGAGAGGGGGAGAGGCAGTAAATGAAGGTACCACCACAACATACTGGAAAACACACCTTCATTCCCAGTATGTGCTTGGTGATGCATTCCACCTTTCAGGGAGGATGCGGTGAATTCTTGAAGGCCACTGGTGGAGCAGACGGAGTCTTTGTCTCTACTGCCTTCACCTTTGGGGTCGTTCCATACCGCCACATGTTCAGGTGACTAGTGTTCTTTTAAGATGGGATGTTTCGAAAGTAAAATGTCTGTGATTATCTCTGATCTGTTTGTTCTCCCTACTGCCAGTCTCCACCCGCACCATCTTTTTCTCTTCCTCTCTCATCTCCTCACACACGCTAGAACACCTATGCAGATGCTAGACAGACACGCCCCCTGTGCATTGCCGTGGTGACCACTCAGGAAGCTGCGTGTTCCTCTAGACTCCGACAACCTCGTCTTTGTGTGCCTCACTTCCCCCCTGTCCTAGCCCCTCCTTCTCCTCCGTCCCAGCCCCCCGTCCTAGTCCCCTCCCCCTGTCCAAGCCCCTCCTTCTCCTCCATCCCAGCCCCCCGTCCTAGTCCCCTCCCCCTGTCCTAGCCCCCTCCTCCTCCTCCATCCCAGGCCCCGTCCCTAGACCCCTCCCCCTGTCCTAGCCCCTCCTCCTCCTCCGTCCCAGGCCCCCGTCCTAGACCCCTCCCCCTGTCCTAGCCCCTCCTCCTCCTCCGTCCCAGGCCCCCGTCCTAGACCCCTCCCCCTGTCCTAGCCCCTCCTCCTCCTCCGTCCCAGCCCCCCGTCCTAGACCCCTCCCCCTGTCCTAGCCCCTCCTCCTCCTCCATCCCAGCCCCCCGTCCAAGACCCCTCCCCTGTCCTAGCCCCTCCTCCTCCTCCGTCCCAGCCCCCCGTCCTAGTCCCCTCCCCCCCTCCTAGCCCCTCCCCCTCCTCCTCCTCCGTCCCAGCCCCCCGTCCTAGACCCCTCCCCCTGTCCTAGCCCCTCCTCCTCCTCCATCCCAGCCCCCCGTCCAAGACCCCTCCCCCTGTCCTAGCCCCTCCTCCTCCTCCGTCCCAGCCCCCCGTCCTAGACCCCTCCCCCTGTCCTAGCCCCTCCTCCTCCTCCATCCCAGCCCCCCGTCCAAGACCCCTCCCCCTGTCCTAGCCCCTCCTCCTCCTCCGTCCCAGGCCCCCGTCCTAGACCCCTCCACACCTTCATTTACGGTTTGACAGAACAGTTGCATTCCACTAATTTGGTCATGTATACTGGATTTGTAGTTATAACTAACTGGTTTGCTTTTGTATACTGGTATCGTAGTTAAAACTAAAACTGCAGACGTGTGTTAAGTTCCAGCAGCATGTGGAATCACAGGAATGCAGGTGACACGCTGTGCTAATGAGGGATTATGAAGGCGTGTGTCATGGACCAGACCCATCAAACGTAGACTGTGTGTAGATAAAGTCTGGCTTCCTGAGTGCAGTGTGACTCGTGCGTGTGTGTTTTCATTACCTTTGTGCCCTGAACTCAGGTCAGTTAACTGGAGTGCACCAATAGGCCAACAAAAGACCAGTATAATAGTCCCTGGCCTCTGATCAGTATTTTATTTTAATTAGTAGGTTAAGTGAATGACATGACATTGGGTAATGTGTGAGAGAGAGAGAGTGGTAAAGGGGGAGAGTGTGTGTGTGTGTGTGTGTGGGAGGCTGGGGGATAGAGGGACAGATGGATTAGGCTCTTCACTGTCCATTATACTGTCCTTCATGTTCTAAAAGATGAAACTCGTTAAACCAAGGCTGTACCTAATAAGCAGTAATCCACACACAGCACACACAACCACACCGTACACACCGCACACACCCTCACACAGCACACACACTCAAAACAAATTTTATATAGACAAGAGGAGGCTTATGATGGAGGCCTTTGCATTTCCATTGACCTTTGAGCAGGAATAAGAATTTTGATTAGTGCATCTGCTTATTAGACATAAACAGGCCTTAAAAGCACCACACACAGACGAAGTGGCACACAGGCACCTTTAGACCGCAAGAAAGTCAGAAAAGTAGATACACAAACACGTCCTGCTGTTTTATGCAGCATGTCTTTGGCACAGTCTGTACATAACTGAACATGGACGCTGTGTAACACGAGGCTCCAGCCCCCAGCCAACTGGGTTTGCAGTGAAACGACTGTAAAAAAAAAACAAATCTTTTAATGGTATTTAGATCTAAATGAGATGAATCACATATGAATCACAGGCATGTTTAAACATAGCCCTCACTATTTTGGTAGATCATAAATAAGTGTGAAACAATAACCAAAGAAGAATTACTCAAATGCTTACATGAAGTAACTAAAATGAGTAATATTTTCATGCTGAGAACTCTTCAAACCACAGACATACACACTGAACTCTCCAAACCACAGACACACACACTGAACTCTCCAAACCACAGACACACACACACTGGTGTCCTCCATGTTCTGGCAGGCCCTGCAGGGTTCTAACCCATATCCTTTGGTTCTCTTTACAAGTGAAAGTTTAAAAAGAACCCTTAACATTACTGAGACCCACTTAATGATCCCTACACTTAATGATACACACATACACAAACACACACACACAGAGTCATAAACATGCATCAGTAATCATCATTCTCTGTGGAGGCTGTGATAGAGGATGTGAGGGATGTGGTGGAGGACGTGATGGAGGATGTGATGGAGGATGTGATAATAGCGTGTGCTTTCTCTTGCTTCTTTTGTGCTCTCTTCTCCTTCCTCCTCATCCTTCCTCCTCATCCTCCATCTTTCTCTCTCTCCCTCTCTTTCCTTCTCCCTCTCTCCTCCTCCTGCTTTCTCTCTCTTTCCCTTTTCTCTCCCCTATCTCTCTCCCTCTTTTTCTCACTCTCTCTCTCTCATGGTCTGCCTCATTGTCTACCAAGATGAGAGTGCCGTATGAATGATCCACACAGACAGGAGACAGACACACACACACACACACACCCTTTTAGTGTCAAACTGCCAGACGTCATCACAAAGTCAGCGTGCGTTTTAAGGCACATTTCCCATCACTGTCCTTCTGATTCCTCATAAACCAAACTGATGGCTCATCTTTAAAAAGTGAAATCTCAATCTGGTGTCTGTAAAATCTCAATCTTATGTCTGTAATACGGCCATATGAACTTTTTAATAGAGCTGTGGAAAACGCCTCAGCCAGGAAAAGCCAAACTGGGAGACTAACTAAGCAGCTCTAACATGTGAGGAGCTATTGACCTTCATCTTTATAAGCGTGGACCACCTGTACTTGGACCCCAGACACCTTCTAAGTTAGTGTTCATATTTCAATTAAAGCGAGCAATGGCTACGTCAGCTCCACGTCAGCTCCACGCCGGCCCCACGCCGCCCACTTTGGTGCCCTCCTCCTCTTCCTTCCTCACTGTTACCTCAGATTTGCTGGACAGTGGGCGGGGCTTGCAGGAGTGGGAGGGGCTTGGGGGAGTGGGCGGGGCTTGGGGTAGTGGCTCGCAGCTGATAATAAATCAGTCATCACAAAACGACCCAGAAGATTTTGCCACCTGTCACTTCGTCTTAGCCTGACGCCACAGAGGAAACCAGTCTGAAGGCCAGCACGACGTTCTGAAGAACACGCAGCAGGACGTGAGGCACACACACGTGTGCATGCACACTCACGTGTACACACACCTGTGGGTTTTTTTTTTTAACTTTTTTACCAAATCCTGTATGTTCCTTGAGAAACACAGCAATGCAAGGCACCCCGACTGACACCGATAACTCATTGAAACTTTGAACACAGCCGCCGAGTTCTGTTTTCCCTGGAGCTCTTCTGATGCGCTCATGAAACACTTATGATCCGAGCTCTCATCGCGCAGCGTAAACAGGAATAAACACAACAGCGCAGCAACAAAGAGCCCTGGGGTGGGGGGTGGGGGGGCAGTGGGCGGGGCCAGTGGGTGGGGCCGCCTTTATCGTTTACTCTTAATAACCTCACCGCCTCCCCCCAAACTGTTTGTCAAGGTATCTGGAGTTCCTCTCACTTTCCCGCATTTCACAGATTCATTTTTATGTGTATTAGAAGGACGGCGTCGTGGCATTCAGCCTGGTGTCTGGCAGCAAGACGACAGACGCGACAGATTTAAAAAAAAAAAAAAAAAAAAAAAAAAAAAACCTCACCACAGCCGCATAATAGTCTGCGACACCACAGATACGACAAATGAATAATAATAGAAAAACAGCTCGAATGGGGGAATGTATATATATATGAGGAGGGAGAGACAGCAGGAATGGAAACAACCATGTCGACATGATAAGGTATCAAGAGCAGGTCCCTATCAGTTACCGAGTGATGAATTTTGTATGGGTACGAGGGGGTTCTGTGAAGGTTTAGCCCGCAGATATCAAATTAATCAGCGTGCGGCCGGGGAGGCTGTGTGGAAGGGGGTGAAGACTCTGGGCAGGCTCTGGATTTTACACTCACAGTTCTGCTCTTTTTTCGCTGTTGAAGTGGATGTATAATCCCTGCGAGCACTGCAGTGTGTCCACGGATTCAGATTAGCCACAAAAAGACTGAGAAACGTCCAGAGTACAACACTCAACACAAACCGAGCTGCAGAAATCTGTTGTATAATTGCCATTGTTTCATATTAACAATGCTAAGCGGATCAGTGCAACAGCCTGTCTGTTGGTGCGAAAGGATATTCTTCTCTAATGCAGTATAAACCCGCCAGAGTGGCCCTTTCTTCCAAATATTTTGGCAGAGTTGTGATCTCCAGCGTCTCGCTCGATTACGCTGGCACAGGGCAATCACACCTCACGCCATTGCTGTAGAGGGCCAGACCCTCATATGAGCTTCCTGGCTCACCTGTCTGTCTGTAGCCAGCTTGCTAGGCACACAACGTAACAGGGAACTGATATGGAGCTAGAAGCTGATGGCGACATCGCAGCCTTTGTAAAAGTGCCAAGACGTGATGCCTTTACAGTCTTCCATACCTCATTACCTCACCGTTCCCCCGCGGGGAGAAGCCAAAATAGATTTGGGACAAAATGGGTCTTTAGGCCAGAAACACCCCCCTCCACCCAAACACATACCTCCACCACACACACAACACTTCCCCCCCACACCAAACACAAACACCATCACACACACACCTCCCTCCCACACACACACACATACACGCCTCCCTCCCACACACACACACACACACAGACAAACACACACCTCCCCTCTCTAAACAACTGACATGAAAATGATGGAGCGTGAGCGGCGAGTGTTCTAGAACGTTCTAGATTGTCACCATGGAGACGAACACCTTCACCACTGCTGTGTTGGGAAAACGGCACATTTGGAATTCAACACAGACCCCCATTATGCTCACATTTTTACTTATTAATAAAACATACAGATATGTCCAGTCCTGCTCTGGCCTGTATGAAAACGTCTCTGAGCCTCACTGTCTGAGGTGCTGGGACTGCTGAGCTCGAGAGCCTTTCTGACACCCGGTGTTTGAGCGTGTGAGCGATGGACAGAATTCAGTCACTCCGTTGCTCTCGTCCAGCTCCCACGGTGGGAATTCAGCATGGAGGAGTTCACCCCCCCCCACACACTCTCGAGTCTCAGGTTAAACCTCATGCAGACGCACCATTGCTTTACAGTTATTATTGACCATTGCACGGTGCTTAAACGTACGCTGGTTTATTACGCAGATGGTGCGGATCGGAGAGGGATGGCACCGTGTGCTTTTGCACATGTGCACACGTGCTCAAGAGTGAAGCATGCAGACACAGGCATGCACACAGGAAGGCAGCTACTGGATTACCATGGCGACACAAGCTCAGGGTACTGGAAACACACAGGAAGCAATCAGCACGAGAGGGTCCGTGTGAGCTCTTAGATTGGGCGTCTCTCTTCAAATGATCAAATTATAGTTACAGCAGAATAATGGATAACGTAAAACATGGAACTCATCAGAATGGTTTCTGTATTTCTGTTTGCATCCTCTTGAAAATCTGCCCTTTGTTTTGCATAAGCACATAATATACATAACAGGCTGCACAGGCTACGTTTATGAGATGGTGTGTGTAGGAATGAAGCTTAATCAGACATGGGCAACACAGGGCAGCCACAGTCTGATTGTCTGATTGTTCTGGTGGACCTTGTTTGAAGGACACATGCATTTCATCTAATAAAAAAAAAATCTTATTTTCTGTTCCGCATCTAAAAGTGCTAATTACTGTGAAAAACGCCATTATTTCCTTCTGAACGCTTCGGTGATATCTCTGCGTATCAACACTTTCCTCAGAACAAAGGGCAAATAAATTCCCAACCGGTGTTATAATTGGAAAGAATGTGTCAATTAAAAAAGAGGAAAAGGGCAATTATTATCTCTGAATATTTAATTAAGAACTTAACAAGCTCTTTTTCAGACACAGATGAGGATTCACGTGTTTTCAGGCTGGAATGCTGACTGGGTTTTCAATCTGTACAGCTAATCAGTCAGCTAGGAAACATAAATGAAGAAGGTGCAGTGATGATAAACATTTCAAATGGATTATAACTGGCACACAATGTCAGTGGAAAACAAACAAACAAACAAAAATGCCACAACAATCAAAACAAAGCAAACAGCGAGGAAGACGAGGAGGGAGGAAGGAGTGGCTGAGAGGAGTGTGAGGAGGGGGGTTGGCTCACCGGAGGGCGGAGCCAGAGCCTGGAGGGTGGAGCCAAAAGCCTGGAGGGTGGAGCCAAAAGCCTGGAGGGTGGAGCCGGAGCCTGGAGGGTGGAGCCGGAGCCTGGAGGGCGGAGCCAGAGCCCATGCTAGTGGTGGTGAGTCTTGGATGGCGTGTAGGAGGACCGCAGACGGGGCAGAATGCGGGGGAAAGGCCTGCAGTGGGGAGGAACACATGAAGCCCCTGATAAGGCCTCCTCTGCGTGGGCTCCAGAGCGGAACAGCACTGTGAGGCAGCACGGCTCCTCCTCCCGCCACTCCCAACCAATGAGCACATGCAATGATCCAGTCGTCCCGGTAACCGTGATTCCATACCGAGCTTCTAAAGCTGCGTCTGTGCTGCGTAATCGCCCGATGTTTTGTTAGCGTCAGCGGAGTTCGTCCCCCTGCCTGGAACCCTCCCCAACACGGCTGCCACACACAGAGCAACAGTGTGTGGAACTGAACGGGTTTAGTGAAACCGGCGGTGCTGATTCTGTGCTGCTGTGCCACCTTTTCCATGGCACAGAAGAGGATGTGTCCCTCTCCCGTGTGCGGCTCATATGTGCGCGTGTGTGCGGCTCGTGTGTCTGTGCGTGTGCGGCTCGTGTGTGTGTGCGTGTGCGGCTCGTGTGTGCGTGCGTGTGCGGCTCGTGTGTGTGTGCGTGTGCGGCTCGTGTGTGCGTGTGTGTGCGGCTTGTGTGTGTGCGGCTCGTGTGTGTGTGTGTGCGTGTGCGGCTCGTGTGTGTGCGTGTGCGGCTCGTGTGTGCGTGTGTGTGTGCGTGTGCGGCTGTGTGCGTGTGTGGCTCGTGTGTGTGTGTGTGCGGCTCGTGTGTGTGCGTGTGCGGCTCGTGTGTGTGCGTGTGCGTGTGCAGCTCGTGTGTGTGTGCGCGTGTGCGGCTCGTGTGTGTGTGCGTGTGCGTCTCGTGTGTGCGTGTGTGTGCGGCTCGTGTGTGCGGCTCGTGTGTGTGTGTGTGTGTGTGTGCGGCTCGTGTGTGTGCGTGTGCGGCTCGTGTGTGTGCGTGTGCGGCTCGTGTGTGTGTGGGTGCGTGTGCGGCTCGTGTGTGTGCGGCTCGTGTGTGTGCGTGTGCGGCTTGTGTGTGTGTGCGTGTGCGGCTCGTGTGTGCGGCTGCAGTGGATGTTTGTGAGGAAGTAAAACAGCTCACACCTCCGTTTTTGTCTTGTCCCGTACAGGGAACCGGTCATTCAGGATCTGGGAGGCAGCAGTTTCACTAAAGTCTATATGGGCTCCTGTAGGCAAGTGTCCTTACGTCAAGTCCCCTAGTCTCAGTCCCTACCTCACTACCCACTTCGCTTGTCATGCTGAGGACAATTTGTGCCCCACAAAATGGACCAAGACAAAACACACACGTCCGCTCAGCGGAGGGCAGCGGTGGTATCTATTAGACATGGCGAGTGACCTCTGGGTCCACAGCTCCCATGGGCTACACTAGGTCACTAGCTCACACAGACCTTTACGCCCCATGTGGGCAGCCCGGTTCCCCTAACAAACAAGCATGAACCCGTGCTGACTGGGCCATGCCGCCAAGCGCGGGTGCCGTGCCTGTTCACGTCGTCAGGTGCTGTGAGTGTGAGCTCGTTAGGTTGCTCATTAGGTTGGAGGAGATGAAAGTCCACTGTGGCTCTACAAAGGAAATAAATATAGTGGCATCAGCCAAACATGAGAAAGAGGAACATGACTACAAAGAGCGCTGACATAGCTGTGTGTGTGTGTGTGTGTGAGTGTGTGTGTGAGTGAGTGAGTGAGTGAGTGTGTGTGTGTGTGTGTGTGTGTGTGTGTCAGTGCAAATCCCGGATTCCGTTTCGGCTGTGATCCGAGAGTCCATCCGGGGCTCGGTGATGTCTAATTTGTTTTTGCGAGTTTTTGCTCAACGAGGCATTAATAATGCACCAGTTGGCTTTGAGGATGTGTGCATGTGTTTATGTCTCAGAGAAGGTGAGTGCACATGTGTGTGTGTGTGTATGTGTGTGCACTGTCACACAGGAGTTAGTTCTGCTGTCACGAGTGCTCTGAGTCTCTGAGCCAGAAGGCAGAGAGCACTCAGACCTGAGACAGATCAGATCAGATGCGAGTCAGATCAGATCAGAGTCTGACCAGAGTTAGATCAGGCCACTCGGACTGAGACCAGAGTCGTATCAGACCAGAGACAAATCAGTCATGCCAGAGTTAAACCAGATCACTCAATCAGACCAGTTAGATCAGATAAGACCACCAAGCAAAGCAACACACACACACACACACACACACACACACACACTTGCCGATGGCAACACGCTTGCATCACATATCTGCCTTGTGCACATACATTATAGAAAATTGCTAGAAAGAGACATTTTTGCTATTCCCAATCTCTGGACACACAGGTCTTCCACAGCCAGCGCGTCGTCTCCAGGACGATGACAGATAGAGCTCCATGACGGTGGGCGGCTGATATAATAAACTGGCCTGTCACACCATATGAACTGGAGTCGAAGTGGGACAGTTCTGACCTCAAGCAGGAAAACCACATCCATCCAACTGTAAACCAGTCACGGGCGACACATGCAGGATCGGCAGAAGCAGGATGGGAAATGCTGTGCTTGAAAATGCTACATGATTTTGAAGGCTGTTCATTCATTCATTCATTCATTCATTCATGTTATTGCCTCTATAATTGTCGCTGCTCTCCAGCTGTGTTTATAATCATATGTTGTGATCATACCAGGTGATTTTGTCTGATCACCGCAGCTGTTGTTTTTAGTGCAGTGTTGTGATATCTTGAGAAATGTCAGTGTGCTCTGCATTTCTTTCTGATGAAACTCACAAAAACGCTTGAAAATGAAACACTAGCTAGGTTGCGTCTGCAGTGCTGCCCGTGTGCAGGTTGTGTCTGCAGTGCTGGCCGTGTGCAGGTTGTGTTTACGTCTGCAGTGCTGCCCGTGTGCAGGTTGCGTCTGCAGTGCTGCCCGTGTGCAGGTTGCGTCTGCAGTGCTGCCCGTGTGCAGGTTGTGTTTACGTCTGCAGTGCTGCCCATGTGCAGGTTGCGTCTGCAGTGCTGCCCGTGTGCAGGTTGTGTTTACGTCTGCAGTGCTGCCCGTGTGCAGGTTGTGTTTACGTCTGCAGTGCTGCCCGTGTGCAGGTTGCATCTGCAGTGCTGCCCGTGTGCAGGTTGTGTCTGCAGTGCTGCCCGTGTGCAGGTTGTGTTTACGTCTGCAGTGCTGCCCGTGTGCAGGTTGTGTCTGCAGTGTTGCCCGTGTGCAGCATGTGGAGAGATTTGGAGAGCGCTGCCATTTAACAAGTGCTCCTTTTGTCATCTGTCAGATTCCCTCAGTAATAGCACTGCTCAGTCTTCAGATGTCTGGTCGGTGGTCGGTGACGTTGCCTGTCTTGTTTCGAATGCATGGTCACATCTTGGTAAACGCAGACAGTGAAGCAGACGCAGACATACGTGGGCGAAAAATGCAGTGTGGCTTTTGCGAGCTGTCAGAAACTGGGATCAGAAGCTATGAATAAAATCACAGCAGTGGCGTCTCCAGCAGTGGCGTCTCCAGCAGTGGCGTCTCCAGCCGTGGCGTCTCCAGCCGTGGCGTCTCCAGCAGTGGCGTCTCCAGCAGTGGCGTCTCCAGCGTGGCGTCTCCAGCGTGGCGTCTCCAGCAGTGGCGTCTCCAGCAGTAGCGTCTCCAGCCGTGGCGTCTCCAGCAGTGGCGTCTCCAGCAGTGGCGTCTCCAGCGTGGCGTCTCCAGCGTGGCGTCTCCAGCGTGGCGTCTCCAGCCGTGGCGTCTCCAGCCGTGGCGTCTCCAGCCGTGGCGTCTCCAGCAGTGGCGCTGGCTCTGGGGCCCATCTGGCAGTCGCCGCCGCTTTTCGCCGGGGCTGCCCCTCTTGGGGTCACGAAAACTTGGGGTCACGAAAACTCCAAAACTTATGGAGGCTTATGGAGCTGGTGAGATGGAGAGACCTGCAACAGTGAGGACCAGCCAGACGGAGAGCCAGCCAGACGGAGAGCCAGCCAGACGGAGAGCCAGCGTTGGCCCGGTGGTGTTTGTGTAAGTAACCCCTACACTCTGGCTGCAGAGACGCTCTGCTGGGGAGGAGCACAGGTCCTGACAGTGACACGTCACTGGTGTGACTGGTGTAATGATATTAGCCTGCCAGCCACACACACACGCTACACCAAATTGGGTTCCATCATTCCAGATATTCCATCTGTTTTGGCTTCCTGCAGCCCTTCTACAGTAAGGGCTGCATTTAGTCTTACAAGCCATATGATAAATTAGTTCCCGTGGACAAATAAAGGTGTGAACAGCCTCCATTGCTGGGGGATTCTGGCCAGAGCCAAATCCACTGGAAGCATTTCAGCTTGCAGCTTGAGGTCTGAGAGCAGCCAGGTTGTGGGGGCAGCGTGTGGGGGCAGATGGCCTGATGCCCCCATTGCTCCCAGCGAGCAGGGGCAGATGTGGCAGGACAGGGCTGTTGTCTCCCCGCCGGCTTGGCAGCAACTTCACACAGGCGGATCCCCCCCCCCCAAGCTCCACCCCCGTGCTCACATTGGACAGAAACACTGGCCAAGGTGTGTCCATCAGGCCAGGAGGCCTTGCCCATGAATCCAGGGTTTAAACGGTTTCACTGGAGCATACGGGGAGTGTGTGGGCAAAGGGAGGGCCTGCTCACACACACCTGAAGAGCTGGCTAATTAGCAGGTGCTATCAGGTGTGAACAAGTGGGGAAGAAGCTACAGGATGGCGACTCACCTCTCCGGACTGCACTGCCAGCGAACAAAAACAAGCAATTCTGGTGTGTCGTAACAAACAAAAACAATGGAGGGTTTGTTTTGTGAGGCCAGAGCTTAATGACTTAATCAGACTGTCCAGAACAGAACAGGGGCAGAGAGGGGTAGGGAGGGGCAGAGAGGGGCAGAGAGGGGTAGGAATGCTCTTCTTTAGGTTCTTTGTCCTTTTGTGAGCAGGAAACGAAGACACAAGTGTATCAAAAAGAAAAAATCTCATTTGTCATGCAGGATTTACTTCCTAATTAATCACGGCCTCTGGGGAGTTGGGCCTTTCTGACAGTTAGGGCCACCCAAGCTCTTACCACACACACACACACACACACACACACACACACAAGATTTAAGAGAATACACCTGGGGTCTGAAGTTTGGGTCCGTCTTGATCATCACACACCGGTACAGTACCTTCCCCTGTGCATCCATCACTGTCACAAAGTTCCGCCGTTGCTGAGCACGAGTCCCGTCCTCTGGTTGCCGTGCGTGAGGCTGAGAGTCACAGCTACGCCACTGTCGGCAGCACACGGCCTTCACGCAGCCCGAGCATCAGAAGAATACTGGAGATAGGAGACGGCGGGCGGCATTCCTGTGGTGAAGCATTTAGACCGACTACCTGCTATCTAGGGCCCTATGCCTATGTCACACACACACACAGGTACACACAGTCATTTATACTCACACACACATTACTTCATCTCTTAACCTGATGAAGATTAATTATTTATTTCATAATCCAGAGATCTAGAGAGAGAGAGCAGGAGAGACTAAGTGAGAGAGAGAGAGAAAGAAAATGACAGAAAGAGGTAAATAGATGTGAGGAAGGAAACAGTTAAAGAGAGACAGAGCAAGAGAGAGAGAGAGAGAGAGAGAGAGAGGTGTTCTATTTCTGCTGTCTTACATCACTGAACAACACACTAAATGATTGTCAGCAAACGCAATGTACACCTTAAAGGCAGGAGTTTAGCAGTTGAAAGCATTTGCTTGTGTGTCTTTATGTCTGTGATTGTGTGTGTGTGTGTTAGGGCCTGTGTTCCTACATCACTTGTGCCACATCAAAATATTGAGCCCTAACCCGCGTCCCGATGTCCTTTCCTCTGCGGAGTGTCTTTGGTCGTCCAGGCGCACAAACTCAATTTAGTGGTAATGATTACGTTATTGACAGGCCGGTGGCTCTGAGCTATTACAAACCATCTTCACTGCAGCATCAGCTAACCAGGGAAAAGTTAAGAAATAGAGGAGGAAGAGAAGGAGAGAGTCATAAATCACAGCGGCACCGCACCAGCCCGCCAGCATATCTAAAGCGTTTTTCATTAATTTATGCAAGATTTATGAGGACTCGTCTATGTGTTCCTATGGAGACAAATGCAAACATCCTGCTTCTGTTGTACATATGTGAATAAGTGTGTGTGTGTGTGTGTGTGTGTGTGTGTGTGCGCGCTGGAGAAACCTGACTGAGTGTTACTGCTAAAAACTGAACTCAACACACTTGACCAAACACTGTTTTGTTCACAGCTGTACTGCATCCTTAACCCTCACGTCTGTGTGCAGATATTATCCCAGACATTCTCCACACACACTGCTGTCCAGGGTGCTGAAATCTCACAGTGCCCTGGTGCTCCTTTCTGTGTTTGACCCGTTTTAATTAAGCCATCATAGCCAGACTGCTTGCCCTGTGATCACCATACACATTGTGGACTGAACTCCAAACCTGCCCACCAGTCTTTTGCTGAGCTGTATATATGCCCCTGACCTCTGACCCTGTATGTGCTGCCCCTGAAGGTGGCTTTTCCTGACCTTTGACCCAGTCCTCTGCCAGTGCCAGCCACACTCCTGCTGTGATCATCAGCCTCTCCTACATGCACCTGGCATTTTCCATGTCCCTCCCAAACTCCTGCCATGATTTACAACCAGCGGTATGAGCTAGTGACCGGTGCACGCTCCCCTAACCTGTTTGTGATGTTTTAAACTTGCCTTAAAGTGCTGTGATTTATAGCAAACCACCTGATCTGGCAACCGGGGCCTGAACTTCTGCTCTTGGCTTTTTTCTTTGGTGTTCTCAACCTTATGCTTTTCACATCTGTTATCTCACGCATCTGCAGTATCTCACGCATCTTTGCTGTACACGGTTCCATTGCCTTTGTATAACCTATATTTACAATTCTCATATCAAAAACACTGCTGTTGCATGCTGGGACACACAGGCCACTGGCTGCAGTGGCATGCTGGGACACACAGGCCACTGGCTGCTGTTGCATGCTGGGACATACAGGCCACTGGCTGCTGTTGCATGCTGGGACACACAGGCCACTGGCTGCTGTTGCATGCTGGGACACACAGGCCACTGGCAGGTTTAGGCTACACTGGGACGGACGGTGCTGTTGGAATCTGCTGGCTCACCATGGGTTGTTGGCAGGTGAATAAACCAGGAAGTGATGACATCACCACTGCTGTCGGCAGCTTGACCTTCAACTTCAGGGAGATTTACTCTGTTTACTTTCTGCCTCAGGCAGCTGTTGACAAGTGCGAACAAAGTCGCTTTCTGGCACTCAAGTAGCTCATACAAAACTCAAATATACAAACTCAAATCTCTCTCAAATCCGTTTCTGTTGGCTCTCTCCTATTTTTCTCATTTATGTCCTCAACTCTCTCTCTCTCTCTCTCCCTCTCTCCCTGGGGGCCAGAGGCCTATGATGAGACTGGAAAGCTGTCCTCTCCCTTCTGAGGTCTTACTCCTCTGTCGACCATCGATCGCTTTAAAGCCTGGTCTCGCCGAGACCAATTAGCAAATGGCATTTGAATAATAACCATCATCAATGCGTCCGTTCGCCATTCGTGTCAGAGCCCAGGCTGCGGGCTGAATATCCGATCAGGCTGAGGACTGTTCTGGAGTCAGGGAACCTCCGCGCGATGGACCTGTTTACCCTCGGCTAGGACTAAAATCCAGTGACCTACCTGCCAATTAGGAGACAATTACCGTAAGCCTTTTATCTCTGCAAGTCACCGTGATTTCTGTGGCGCAGCTTTAACTTCATTTGAAGGGCAAACGAGTTGTTCTTGTGTAATGAGTGGACACAGGAGCACAGTGGCTCTAGCCCACGGTGATCAGAGCCTGCAGAGAGATCGATGCCACTCACGAGTGTCCCAGGGGCGTAACAGGGGGATGAGGACAGAGGAGAGGAAGAGGCCAGCAGACGCGTGCCTGGTGTTGTGTGTGTGAGTGAGTGAGCGTGTGTGTGTGTGTGTGTGTGTGTGAGTGAGTGAGCGTGTGTGTGTGAATGCATGTGTGCATGCGTATGTGTGTGCGTGTGTGTGTGCGTGCGTGTGTGCGTGCGTGTGTGTGTGAGGGTGTGTGAGTGTGCATGCATGCGAGTGTGTGCGCGAGCGTACGGTGGCGTCGCTGCTTTCCTGGTCTAATCAGAGTTTGATTGGGTGGTTAACTGATCGTGAGTGTGAGTGTGAGTGTGTGTGTTAGTGTATGTCTGAGTGAGTGTGTGTGTGTGTGTGTGTGTGCCCTCGCCTGCCTCCTGCTCTCTCTCCTCCGCGGGGGTCGTTTGCGGCTGCTTTGCATAAACGCGTTTTAATCAAGTTTACAATTATCAAGCGCTTCTACCCCCTGAGCTGTAATAGAAAGGCAATCTATTAGAGAGCCATGCAGAGATCAGAAAGGGGGTGAAGTGTGTCTGCCTTGCCATGTGTATTTGCATGTGTGTGCGCACCCATGATGAGTGTGTGTGTGATGTGCATGCTTTTGCATGTGCGTGTGTGTGTGTGCGTGTGTGTGTGTGTGTGTGTGTGTGTGCGCCCTTGCACCCGCGTGGCACGATGCCCCCTCTGTGTGCCACATCTCCCCCCCCAGCCAGTGCGTCAGCCTAAGTGGAATAATACTGGTGGGAATAATTGTGAGCTAAGTGCTCACAGTGCACCCACGCAGAAGACAAGCGTGCGAGACTGACAGCAGTGATGGCAACCTTCCCCCTGCACCTGAGACTCCCGGGTGTGTGAGGAGAGGGAGAGGAACTAACCAATCACAACAACAACAACAAAAACTAAAGCCACTAAGAATAACTGCTTGAACAAAAACAGCTCCATCAGAGGCGCTGCTAACGTATCCAGCGCGAGGCGGCGCAAGCCAGCACCCCTGGGACAAGCTTACGCTTAAAGAAATGAGCATGGGAGAGGTTTTATTTTAGAGTGCTCACGTGGTGAGGAGCACCCAGCCTTCTGAAGGAGAAGTCTCCACACAAAGACTGGGCGAGGTGGAGCTGAAGAAGCCACTGTGGACATGCCGGACGAGTCCACTCAGACAACCACCGTCCCTGAAGCGATGACCTCAAGAACCCCCCCCCCCCCCCATATTTTGGTATAGTCCATCTGCCTCCATGCAAAGAACACTTATATTACTGTGTCATGAAGTGGATTTCGGGTGGCCGCTTTGTTAAGCCCTAAAGGAAGACATGAAGGGGACAGCAACGTGACATGACACGTCACGCTGACATACCAACTTGATCTAGAAATCAATAATAGAAATGAATGTTTTTACCGATCTTGGTACATACGTGCATTATCGTAGTGTGGTTTAGTCCACACAAGGCATGAAGAAGGACGTGATCACCGAAGCCATTTTTCTATTTGGTATTTTCACACTGCTGCAGGTCTGCAGTTAGATTACTGGTGAGGTACGAGCGGATCTGCTAAACCAATGAAATACGAGGCATTTGCATTAACATGTATGCCGGCCAATGACAGGGCAGGACAAGGCCGATCAATGGAAAGGAGCGACCAGTTCACTGCAGAAGGACGACAGACGTCCGGCTCGGGGAGCTGAAAAAACGACCCTGCCTAAAACGAGACGTCTGGCCGCCCTAGACGTGTGGCGAGAACAGCACCACACAGCCGTGACTGCGGAGTGAGGCTGAAGGTCAGATGTCCCGCGTGTGGTAGGGCCAACACCAACCTCACCATCCTGCTGCCCCGTCAGAGCCGGAACAGTGAAGGACCCTGTGACGTCTCTGTAACGGCTAAAATTGTCTGTCGTCGTTTGAATTCTCTGTTCATAAAAACAATTAAATAGCAAAACACACCCGTCAGATGATTTGCTGACAAATATTCTGATAGAGTTGTACAGCATACAGTCTGTAAGCTTGGTGACTGTCCGAATTGCTGCTTATCACACATAAAGGAGCTCTGAGTAGTGGGTGTTTACAACAGTGCTTGTGCGAGTGTGTGTGTGTGAGAGAGAGTATAAGCAGGTTATAAATTCAGAGCACACACCCTGTGCTCTCCAACTGTTCTATGTTGGACTATGTTGGGCCACCTCTCAGCACTGACCCTGAAACTACACCCTCGATATATCCTACACAGACGCGCTGAAGCACGACAAATGACGACCTTGTTCTTTTTCTACTTCTTCCCCCTCCCCTCCACCTCCTCCACCACCTCCTCCTCCCCTGATGCCTCCGTTTTCTCCTCCGAGTCCTCTCCTCACCTCACTTCACCTTGCAGCCACCATGATGATGCCCCTTTTGAAATGTCCCTCCCTTCTTTAGGAGTGAGATTAGGAGCTCAGCACTTTAATATACCTTTAAACAGTTTCCCACTGCCTCTCCCCTTCCTCTCCCTCTCCCCCCACTCTCTCCCCCTCCTCTCTCTCTCTCCTCCTCTCTTTCTCTCCTCCTTCTTAACCTCTCTCTCCTTCTTTCTCTCCTATTTCTCTCTCTTACAACCTCTGCCAGACCTTAAGTAATGACTCCGTATTCTTTTTTCCCATAATCCTCAGTAGATGTGTCACGGACGTGTGGATATGAGAGTCTGTAGTGTTAATCGGGGGACGTGTGCTCAGTGCCACTTTCTGGCTGTGCAGCTGTGCTGTGGTGAACTCTGGGCCATCACGCTCCAGCTGAATTTCAATTACTGCCGTCCCACTTTGGGAAGCCCACGCCTGCAAGCCCTCCTGGAAAAACCCCACCCAAACCCCACCCTTTCCACCCCTACACTGCTTCACCCCGCCAGCGTGAGGAGCACATCACCAGGCCAGCGCCTCAGCTCACCTGCTTTCACGGCTAATCATGGACGAATTTACAGATTACCCGGAAACATCGACACTGTGGTATTACAGATTACCCAACAACAGCGACACTGTAGCATCCTACAACCTCCTGAATTGACGATATTTTCTTGCTCTGTCTCCTTGGAGACACCTCCACCTCCTCTGCGTAGTCGCCTGATGGGCTCACTGGAGTTTGGTGTTTGTGTTGTTCAAGCTTGATCAAAACTTCCAGCACCTGGTGCTACACTTCACAAACCAGGTACTGAGAATCCCATCCAAGGACTGGACATACACAGCCTGGTCCCAAGGAAAACCACAGTAGACACCACATCCTCATGCAGGACACCAGAGCGTTGAAAGCGTGGCCTGCTGTCCTTATATGTGGATAAACAGTTTCAGACGTCTTTACACATTTTTTTCTACTTCCTGTTTGAAGACTGCGTGTTTTCGTTAGCAGGTGCTGCAGGTTACAAAGCTGGTGGAAACAATATGGTCCGGGTCTCAGAAGGAGACGCAGGACAGGCTGGGAGCCCCAGGACACACTGGGAGACCCAGGACAGGCTGGGAGCCCCAGGACACACTGGGAGACCCAGGACAGGCTGGGAGACCCAGGACACGCTGGGAGCCCCAGGACAGGCTGGGAGCCCCAGGACACACTGGGAGACCCAGGACAGGCTGGGAGCCCCAGGACATGCTGGGAGACCCAGGACACGCTGGGAGACCCAGGACAGGCTGGGAGCCCCAGAGCACGCTGGGAGACCCAGAGCACACTGGGAGACCCAGGACAGGCTGGGAGACCCAGGACACGCTGGGAGCCCCAGGACAGGCTGGGAGCCCCAGGACAGGCTGGGAGCCCCAGGACACGCTGGGAGACCCAGGACACGCTGGGAGACCCAGGACACACTGGGAGACCCAGGACAGGCTGGGAGCCCCAGGACACACTGGGAGACCCAGGACAGGCTGGGAGACCCAGGACAGGCTGGGAGCCCCAGGACACGCTGGGAGACCCAGGACACGCTGGGAGACCCAGGACACACTGGGAGACCCAGGACAGGCTGGGAGCCCCAGGACATGCTGGGAGACCCAGAGCACGCTGGGAGACCCAGGACACGCTGGGAGACCCAGGACAGGCTGGGAGACCCAGGACAGGCTGGGAGACCCAGGACACGCTGGTAACCATCGATTTGCAATGTAGGGATGATTCTCACACAAATAAAGAACTGCCCTGCATTCATAGCCAGACAGAAACAGCGAGAGAGAAACTCACACACAAAATGATCAAGCACAAGTCAGAAGCTAAAGCAGGCCTCATCTCTCAGAGTGAAAGGCAGCATAATCATACAGGCTTTGTTCTATATGCATTTGGTCTCGAGGTTCATAAATTACGTCTGCCACAGCGACTCAATAGAGTAGCTCTCATTAATGACATGCAGCGAGAGGAGGAACGCTGTCGCCTGATTCGCTGTGGCCTCTTTGGGCCGAATGCCTACACCATGGAGTCACGGAAAAATAATTGGACAGGCAGAGATGCAAACAGTAGGAAATCACAGATCTGCTTCTACAAGTGCATTGAGCATTCTTCTTCTTTTCTAATTTATTTATTCATTGCTTGCTTGTACCACTATTTGGACTTTATTAAAATTCACTCCATTGCTCTTAAAAAAAAACTGTGAGAACTTGCAATGAATCTTCATTGCTGAGGGAACTGCTGAGTAGATGTTACTGGTCGTAATGTCTTTCACAGTTACAAAGATGTCATAACTTGCCTTTAAAAAATAAGTCCTGAACTGTGGTGTGTAATGGTGATATGTTGCTCACACCCATAATCGTGTGCTGATGTTGTAATATCCTAAAGATCATGAGGCTGCTCACATATTCTCAAACGCTCTTTAAAGAAATCTGGAGCTCTGTTATATGATGACTTATTGTTACTTGATAGAGAATGTCTGCATTGGCAGGGATAACAACTACAGACGAGCACGACCTCCACGACGAGCAAGAGACCGCTGTGTGAGCACCGAATGAGCACCTGAGTGTGTGTGTGTGTGTGTGTGTGTGCGCACGCACATGCACCAGAAGACACTTGAAGTGCTATAAGGCTTCTAAGACAGTCAAACACGTTGGTGTGTTTACGTGACGTGTACCATCTGGTTGCGTAAACTACAGAACCTGGAGGCTCTTATGTCATGTGGATATTGTTGGGCTTCCCAGTAATTCTGCCTATTCCATATATACCTTCATCACACTGGTGGAATGACGGGTTTGACTTGGGGCTCATGTATGTAGCATACTCAGTTACAGCATTCAAAACTAACATACATTATTAAACTCATGCATGTGGATACTTCTATAAGCAGGTTCTCTCTCTCTCTCTCTCTCTCTCTCACACACACACACACACAGACCATGTATTCATTGAATATTACATTAACACTTCAGCTCAGCCATCAGCGGATATGGATTTATTCAATCCCATGGAAAAGTTTAAATCTAGACAGGCTTCTCCTTTGGTTCAGCACACAAATGATTCAAATGCGTGACCACCTTGATATGTCAGTGCAGACTACAGCAATCTATAAAAGCCATCACGCAGTGCATTATCACTCCCGCAGGCTTTTTGCCACCAGCCGTCTCGTCCCTTTTGTGCTGTGTGCTCGTGGCTCTTTATCTTAGCCGTTCTAACTTAAATGGCATCGCAAAACTGTCAGACTCCGATCAGCCGAAACGCAGCATCCATTAGCGTTGCAACTGATTTCTGTTATCCTCGGTGTAACCAGGGCTTCAGCATTTATAACGCAACCCAGTCCTGACAAACAGTCGCTTAATGCTTCTGATGCCGAAAAGAACAGGGCAAATGTGAAAATGCAAATTAATCAACCAAAACAAATGAACGCGAATGCGCTCAGTGAAATCAATAACAGTCAGAATGATATGAGCATTGTCTAATGTGAAAAAATGAATTTGCAGCGACGCCGCTCGCGAGCTTGGGTGCAAAATGAACAGCGGCCTGCGTTTCTATTTGATTGGTTGTCGGGATAATTACTGACTTCCTTTCGCCCACCGAGGATTACTATGAGTCACTCACGCGCGCGCGAGTGTGTGCGTGTGTGTGTGTGAGAGAGAGAGAGAGAGAGAGAGAGACTAACTCTCGCGTGTTTGATTATAACTTATCCTGCGATCATTTTGCTCTTTTCACAAGCACGTCCTGTCAAACGTGAAACAATCGCTTCCGCCAATACGTTAAAAAATACAATATCAATGCAATCAGTGCCCATTCAGTAACGGATAACCACCATATCAGAACCTATTAGGGAATAGCACAAAAATGACTGCCCCCTAACACTTACAGTAATCTCAGAACACACCAGTGCTCTATTCATCGAGATAATCTCCCAGAAGATTGCTGTGTCAATCTGATCCGGTGCCTGTGCTTTGCGTCGCCAGTGCAAATCTTTACAACAGATCGGCTTTTGATTCTAGATTAAACCTATAACGTGTGGTAAAATTAGCAAACGTGTCCCGGTAATCCTGTGTATAATATGCAGATTTTGCATGCTAAGCGATGACCAAACGAATGCCAATGAATAAGCACCTCCTCTCAAAAGAGGCAGGTCTCTTTTCCTTGAAGGCGTTTTATTCGTTCCGTCTTCTCTCTGGACACGTACCATATGGCCACCTTGTTATTATTGATTCTTCTGTTTTAGTTTTCGTTTTGTTTTTTGGTGGCAGCTGGTATCTGTTTAATAGTCTTCGTCGTCTTTGTTGTTAATCTTATAAACTATAGTGCTGTTCATTTATTTATTCCCTTATTCAGTTATATTGAATGTTACATATTCAGCCCCTGGTTTCCGGGCCTGATTGCTATTTTCTGTTAAACTTTATTGGTAACTTTGAACCTTCTTGTATTTCACGTTTACATTTATGACATTTGGCAGACGCTCTTATCCAGTGACTTACATATTTATTTTGGATTGTTTGATTTGCTATGTTGTGTATGTTGCCATTTTTCTTATAACATTTATTATTACACATGAACATGTATTTGAGTCTGCATACACTCACTCGCCCTCATAGAGTTGGTGTTGCACACCTTCAAAGCAACACGCGTTTGGCGAGCTGAAGTGCACCTGGGCGCGGAGCTTTTTGGCCTGATTATACAGAACACAAAGCTGTTTCACCCTTTAGCTCCCAGACCAGTGGAACACCTCACTGGCATCGAAAGCACAGTCACCTTTCAGTTCACGCAAACCAGTCAAAACAGCCGCATGATGGAGGTTTGCTAGCGGCAGCTAATGTGTGTGTGCAGTAAAGACAGATGTGTTGTATTACTGTAGATGTAATTATGGCTTAGGAATTCCACATGGGCATTCTGCATGGTCTTTCTCTCTCTCTGTCTCACACACACACCTAATCAATTTGGAGACACTTTGCCTTTTTCTTTTTTATGAATTTTGCTATGATTTTCTTGTTATAATAAAATCTGTTCCATCTGTTTTGCTGTTATTGTAAAGAATCAGGTCTCTGACCAGCTTTCCTCTGAAATGCAGCAGTCTGTATTTATATTAGGAGTTGATCATTCTTATCGACCATTTGCTCAGACACTAAAGATTTCTTAAAATCAGGTTTAATGCAGCCTTCAGAAAAGCGCCCGTCTCCAGCAGGGCGTGTAGACGAGAGACGAACCACAGCACTCCTCAGCAAGACAGACGCATTAAACTGTCCAGCCTCAGTCATGCGTCTTTACACTGTCCTCTGCTGACAGCCGCACTTATGCCAGGTACCAGTCTAACACCAGTCTAATCTAATACCAGTCTATGCAGCTGCTGGATCCTGAAGGCTCTGAGATGCCTGGCTACACAGCAGGGTGTTGTGCAAACAGCCACTTCCAGTACCACTTACTAAAAGGAAAACAGCTGTGGAATGGAATTAGGGGGAAGCCATGGCACGATGGTGTGAGGATGCTAGCAGAGGTTCTCACACCTGCCCAGCACACAGGAGGAAGGATCCCAAACCCCACAGGTCCCAAACCCCTCAAGCCTGAAGAACATGAGTGTTCAAATGTCTCATAGGAATTACGCATGGCAACAGGTAGGATGTAGTGTGTAGCTGCACATGTAGAAGGTATTTCTAATAAATACATGTTTCTAAACTAGAGGGTGAGAGTGTGTCTGTGTGCATTTTATAATAAATTATAGGAGTGAGATCCAAAGTTAACCTCATAAATCACTGTGTTCACATCTATGTCCTCACAAATACAGAAATACAGGTACACACATACACACACACACACACACACACACACACACACTGAATGACATTAAAGGAAGCATACAATAGGCCTATCATGAAATGGGGCAAACATGGTAAATGGGAAGAATAATCGGTGTCTAACAGCAGATTTAATTTAGATACAGCCAACATGTTATGCGATAGCATTCTCTTTTAAGGCGGCCATGTTTGACATACTGATGAATAATAGGTTACAAGAGATTTTGATTGGCTTCTCATTCTCTACTTCCTCTCTCTCTGTCTCATTCTTTCACACACACACACACACACACACACACACACACACACACACACACACACACACACACACAGTAAACTGAAATTAATGATCCGCCGTTTTAACTTTTCTTATACATGTTTTGCTTTTGTCACAAATGAAAACAAGTGCCCTGTCATCCACTATGAATGTTGACATCAACCAACCCAGCTCAGCAACACAACACTCATCACCACGAGCTGCGCTTGGATCACTAATTCATCACAGACTCCAGACCCAGCAGACCAGGGCAGTGGGTTTGAATCACAGGGCAGATGTCATTAATTCCCATCTTCTCTTTTCTACACCAATGTTCCAGCTCGGAGATGGAAACAGACGCTCTCAGCGCTCAGGGTGCAACATTAATCAGACACCATCCTCTTATTGCAAGAGATAAAAGCAGATAAAATGGCTGACGTGCGGAGCGCAGTGATAAAGATGTTTGTATGATAACAATCGTACTGTAACTAGAGATAGGCTGTTATTACATTTTGTTGGAGGGGCTGCGCAGTGGAGATCAAAGGCAAAAGTGAAGGAAGAGACGGATCAAAGGGGCACCATGGAGTGTTATTACAGCTGAACATGACGGAGGGACATTTTGGGTCCTGCACCCCCCCCCCCCCCACATGCCCCCACCCCCCACCACTAGAGAGCGCCTGTGTTTTTGTGCCCCCATCTCGGACCAAACGTCCGCATGAGAAATGGAGGCATGAACCCAAACACGAAAGGGGGCAAACACCGTCACAGAAGTCAGAGCTGCTCCTCAGCGTAATGAAGGAGTCGGCAATGCAGGTCGTTATAGTCATGCCACAATCTTGGGCTGGAGTAGTGACCATGCTGTAGCCTCCTGCCTCAGAGGAACGCAAGAGAAATACTCCCCTTAGTCAGCACGCCTACACCTACGCCTACACACACACCAACACCAACACCGATGCGTATGCCTACGCCTACACCAACGCCTACTAGCAAAATTATTAACAAAAGAACAATGACAAATATGATTAAGCAACTTTTGTTTAGTGGTTGAAACTGATCAACAGTGGTCTTCTGGCCTGTAATCACTTTGAAAATATGTATGTATGGCCTAATGAATATTCATGACTATGAAATAGCTTTTGCGCATTAAATAGCATAATTAACATGGAAGAGAGCATACGTGCCAAACGATACCTGCATGTTCCACATGAGCCTTGTTCAGTATGATTTAGTACGAAATATTCAGACAGTGCTGTTGGTTTCTAGACTGTGACGGCGCCACATCCCCCACCAGGTGGTGTTGCACGTGGCTTTTGTTTACGTTTCATTTAGTTTTTTGTTTTGGTTTGTTGCCCAACTCAGATGGCACCGCCTGCCTGTTATAATGTTATTTTACCGTCTCCTCACCTCACCACGCAGCCGACTCTGCGGACGCCGTGAGCAAACAGGACGCGGTCTGCATGCATCCTGGCCCAGCCGCTGAACTGGGATGGGGCATTGCACATGGCTCTTTGTTTATGTTTCATTATCTGCTGCACATGTTCTCTGTTTTGGTTTCAAGCCACGCCCCCCTTAGACCACACCCCCTCAGTTCCCACACCATCTGTGTGTTATTACGTAATTACGTTCTTCCCTTTATTATCCATTTCTGTTTGCATGACCACGATCAGTCACTGATACTATTACTTTGGTGGTGGTTAGTGAACATTTCTGTTCAGTTTACTTTCATTAGTTTCATTAAACCCTCTTAGCTGGAATATTTGCATTTGTTTACATCCTGATCTTACACATTCTATGTCATACTGATGATTGTGGGTTTTTATAGCCATTTGAAATGCATGTGCTTGAATGACCAACCAAAATTGCTTTCCAAAGGCGCCAACTCAAATGTCAGTCTGCATGAGGGAAATCCACACAAGACAGGGCTGCAACTTCTTTCCTTTTCTTTTGTGTACTGTCTCATTTTGCTTCTTTAATTACCTGCCTGCTCTGTATATCTGTAAGACACGGGTCATCCTAAAAAGATCTATTTATGAACAGCACCTGCAAAGGATTACGTGGGGGAAATGAAAATAGAAAGAAATGCAGATCTTGATAAAGTATAAAAGTGGAGAAAGACGATCTGAAGATTTCAGGTCTTCCTGATTAACCAGTACATGCTGGAGAAGAGAGACACTGCTGTGTGTCCCCTTCCCCTTTAGACCCCAGGGTGGGTTGGTCTGATTGCAGAGCCACATACCCTCACCCTAACCCTCACCTTAAGCCTCACCCTAACACTAACCACAACCTTCACCCCAACCCTCACCTTAACCCCAACCCTTACCCTCACCTTAACTCTCACCCTAACCCTCAATCACACCTTCACCCTAACCCTCACCCACACCCCAACCCTCACCCACACCCCAACCCTAACCCCAACCCTCACACTCACCAGACTGAACACCAGACTGACTGCTGCATTATCCTGCAGACATACTGCAGATTTTAAAGGGACATTTCTGCATTACCAAGTTACAGACGATCTAGAATTATGACTCGTCAAAGTCTATTGGAAATCGATACATTTTTGACCACGAACTTTAACACAGAATATAGACAGGATAATCCAGAAGAAAACATAGTGACTTCAATATACACAGAATTTAGACAGGATAATCCAGAATTGTGATGGAAAGGACGAGTTTGGGTCAGAAGCAAAGAGCAACGACAAAAACCAGAACAATCCAAACGAGCAGAGAACAACAGAGCAAAAAGCAGCAAATCACACACGAGAAACACGGGGAGAAGATCAGCAACTGTACAGGCTAAATAGAGGAACAACGAGAAACAGATCAGCAACCGTACAGGCTAAATAGAGGAACAACGAGAAACAGATCAGCAACCGTACAGGCTAAATAGAGGAACAACGAGAACCAAATTTGGCAACAGTACAGGCAAAATAGAGGAATAACGAGAAACAGATAGATAGCAGATGGGTTCTATAATCAGGTGATAATGAGCGTGTAAAGAAACTGGTCAGGTGAAGGGACTACAGGAGGGAGAATAGGATTCTGGGAGTCGTAGTATAAGGAAGGGGTGACGTGACACATGGTTCCCCATTGAATGTGGTGGCAAATAAGTCCAGTGTGTATCTCACTCTGGTGGCTGGTAGGATGAACCTCAGCATTAAGGCTCTTCAAGCCACAGCACCCCAGTCCTGCAAAAACCGCTTGAGTTCTTTCAGACACTGAACTTTATTGTTATCGTTCTAGCAAAATGAGTGCAAATTTTATTTCATTTTCCCCTATTGTGGGATAAGGCACACAGACCGATGGAGCAGGCTAGTGGCAAACGTCAGGGAAAGTGGCTTGATAAAGTTGAAGTGAAATTTAGAGAGGCACTGCTTGAAGTCATTTTGTAGTGCGTGCACAAGGATGTGAACCACACCGGTCTGTGATCACATGATGGAGGAGTGTGTTCAAGTTCAACCCACCAATTTCCGTCCACGATATTGCATTCCCCTTCTATAAACACAAAACACCCCCCTCCACACACACACACACAAATAGCCACAACTTCTAAACTGAAGAGAAAACGAACTGGATCAGTATGGGTAAACAGCTCCCATATTGTGACACATGTATGGGATATAAAAGGTTATTCAATCAGCTTGAACTACAACAATGCTTTAAGAAAAACCCTCCATTGCAGCCCCAAAGAAGGGACCTCTCGACAATCTCAACTTTATCATTGAATAGATGGTCCTGTACAGACTCTTCTGTCCTTCAAACAAAGCTCCAGGGAGCCAGGCTTTCTTTCAAAAGCTCAAGGACTTAAATTGATCAGGTTTTTTTTAATGTCATTATACTCATTTAATTCTTTGCTAGCGTGTCATTGCAGTTGATATCGCATGCAGAGTGCAAAGCCTTAATACTGAAGCACTCAAAAAGTACACGAAGCATGGGGCAGAACTATTTAGCACATCAACATAAGCTCCTGCTGCTGAGAGTTATCGGGGGGCGTGTGGAATATACCCACCTCACCTTTGAGGGGAAGCATGTAGCATGTAGGACAGACCTGCATATACAATAACTGGTTATATAAAAGGTGATGCTTGGGAAATGTGTTTTGTTGCAAGGGCTCAGTTATTCTGTGCAGCTTGTGTGAGCTCAGGTTGTATGGGAACTGCACGCCTGCAGACCCCATGTGAACAAGCCAATTCAGTTATTCCCTGGTAGTCCAGACCCTGTGTGAACGGGCTGGACTAATTTGGTTATTTATTCACTAGTGGCTAACAACAACAAAAAAAAGCAGAGATCAATGGGGGGTTAGTGGTTAGGAAAAGTGTCACATCACCAGTCGGAAAACTCAACGCCGCTCTCTTCATACTCTTAAAAGTCATGTTTACGGCCTCACAACAGGAGCCTCTGTAGGAGACCTGTGGCACAGTGGGAATGAGTGAGCCAGAGAGGGAGAGAGAGGGAGAGAGGGAGAGAGAGAGAGAGAGAGAGTGTGAGGGAGAGAATGAGAGAGAGAGAGAGAGAGAGAGAGCTACTTTGCACTCTTCAAGACTCAGACACTCAGGAGAGAAGGAGAAAATATTTGAATCCTGCCACAAAATGTAACATCGGTATTCCAAAACCCGTTTCATTATTAATCCTTCAGCCCAGAGCTCCTTCTGTCTTTCGCTAACACACCTAATTCCTCACAAAAGTCATTTTGTCTGACATAATTACAATATTATAATAATTCCACTTTGCTGTCAGTAGTACATGCCATGTGCACAGGTATCCCACATTTCTGTTTATGCTAACAGCACTGACTTTCTCCCGCACCTGACCGCCTCTTTCACCAGCACCAGCGCCAGCACGCCGGAAATCACACTCTTAATTTTCTCTAAATTTTCCCAGGGAAACGGGAGGGAGGGAAAAGCTGATTTTCTCGGTCAGGCCCAAAGTCGTTGGGCGGGAGGGATGAATTAACGGCACGGGGACATGCAGAATATGTTATGAGCCTGCATTCATGGGAGATCCGGGGTTATGGTGACGTGAAATTGGGCTGGCGTCGGCTTTCATAAAGACGAGACGGCTAGCGGTAATCTGCTGCTGCGTATGAAAAAGTAAGTTATGGTAAATGCCCTTCTGGTCTACATCCATGGAGAGGCCTGGCCTTCCCAGTGGTGGCAGGAAAATATATCAGGATATATCTATCTATCTATATATATGTGTGTATATTATATATATTAACTGGAGTCAGTGGGAACGAGCTGCTAAATCAAATGCCAGTGTCCCATGGCGCACACAGTCTGTGGTGCATATCTGGCTGGGGTGATGGACTGTCCTGTGTACATGTGTCCTGTAGTGTACACCTTCACACGTGTCCTGTAGTGTACACCTTCACACGTGTCCTGTAGTGTACACCTTCACATGGCTCCTGTAGTGTACACCTTCACACGTGTCCTGTAGTGTACACCTTCACATGGCTCCTGTAGTATACACCTTCACATGGCTCCTGTAGTATACACCTTCACACGTGTCCTGTAGTGTACACCTTCACACGGCTCCTGTAGTGTACACCTTCATATGGCTCCTGTGGTGTACACCTTCATATGGCTCCTGTAGTGTACACCTTCACATGGCTCCTGTAGTGTACACCTTCACACATGTCCTGTAGTGTACACCTTCACATGGCTCCTGTAGTGTACACCTTCACATGGCTCCTGTAGTATACACCTTCACACGTGTCCTGTAGTGTACACCTTCACATGGCTCCTGTAGTGTACACCTTCACACGGCTCCTGTAGTGTACACCTTCACATGGCTCCTGTAGTGTACACCTTCACACGGCTCCTGTAGTGTACACCTTCACATGGCTCCTGTAGTGTACACCTTCACATGGCTCCTGTAGTGTACACCTTCACACGGCTCCTGTAGTGTACACCTTCACACGGCTCCTGTAGTGTACACCTTCACACGTGTCCTGTAGTGTACACCTTCACACGGCTCCTGTAGTGTACACCTTCACATGGCTCCTGTGGTGTACACCTTCACACGGCTCCTGTAGTGTACACCTTCACACGGCTCCTGTAGTGTACACCTTCACATGGCTCCTGTAGTGTACACCTTCATATGGCCTCAGGCCTGTCCTGAACTGTGCTGGGAGCAAGAGACCTCGTCCACGGGGAGCTGCTGACCGCATTCCCGCAGTGCGCATAATGAATCGGCCTCTATCTCTCTCGACCACAAACCACAAACACCTCTCTCCACCCGCCCAATGCTCTCCGCCTGCCGCACTTCAGCCAGGCGCTGGATGGAGAAGATAATTCTCAGGCAGAGATGACTGCGGGCGGCTCAAGGAGGAGCTGTGGTCCTGAATAATCACATCTTCCATCCTGAGATGCCACGGTTAATCGATGTTATTCACGTCTGCCAAACCACTCCCCAATACGCACTGGTCTCTCTTCTCTTTTTTGCCTGAATTAGGGGAATTTCTTCTACCTCCTCTCAGCTCCACTTAGAGCCGTGAGGGCTTTTAAATGCTGGGCAGATGATGTAACAGAAAAGCAATGTCATTGATCAGCAGTACCTCAGTATCCCTTTCACACTCATCAAAGATGCTTCGGGATTAGTGGGTGTTCATTGATCTGGTTTTAGCTGCTTGCTCACATATGTCTGTCTTTTAAATGCTCTGAATTACAACATGGATGCCCAAGGCCACTTCCTTTCTGGTTTGCTTAAAACCCACAATGCTGTGCGGTAAAGTCCTTCTGTTTGGGAAGCTGTGGTCACTGGCACGTCACTGCACACAAGCCTGTACCAGACCCCGCTGATTTAAACGGACGGCTGACGTTACAGGTGACGGTTTTCTGGGACCTGAGTCTGTATTCAAACAGTGGCAAATCTCGAGCGCGACCCCATTACCCAACAGCCATTTTGCAGCGTTACAGCTGGGGCCGGGAATGTGTTCTGGCCCAAACCCGTGACGTGTTGGGTGTGGCGTCTGGATGGCTCGGCTGATTTAGAAACACCAGAGGTTCTGGACGCCCTGTGGTTCTGATCCACAGATGCCAGTGATTATCACAAACATCATCCTGCAATTCACAAAGCACAGCGCCACCCATCACCCTGGACTCCACAGAGACGATGAGACGGGAGGCGGAGACTCCTACTACATCCCTCCTTCCCTCTTCTTCTCCTTCCGTTCTCTTCCTCCTCGTGTCTCCGCGGTGATGGAACAGCAGAGGGCTAGCAGGCACCCTAAGCCAGCTTTATAGAGGCTAATAAAAAACTCAAATTACAGGGACCCGGATTAGTCTTAAATAAATAATTGGGTTCTCCTAGTATCTTTACAGGGAGAAGTTCACATTCAAACAGTGTGATTCCATCTCCCCTCAGGGGAGGAGGGTGAATCTCATCTGAAAGGGGTATGTAGATGTAGGGCGGGGGGGGTGTGTGTGGGTGTGGGGGGGTCACTACCTGTCCTGCGCAGAAACAGCTTTTGTGATATTGAGATTAAAGGCAGTCATGTCACCTCTAACAGTCTCCAAATGAGAACACATATGCATCGCAATTAATCTCCTCTCTGTCCTCATACTGTCTGGCTGGTATTAATGGTGTTTCATATGAGTTTTCTTTTAGTTTAATATTATATGATCTTTTTCAAAATTGTAGGTGGGCTTTAGTAAAGACTCCAGTTCTGTGACTTTAGTAAGGACTTAAGTATGTTAGTCATTAGACGTGCTGTGAAATTCTTTCACTGTTCCTCATTAATAATACCACCAACCATAACTCAGCAGCAGTGTAGTATAGAGAGCCAAGCTTGATTTGAAATGGAAGTATGAATACCATTAAAATCTTACAATCCACAATTAAAGTAACACCACTGTGCACAAACTTGTAAAGTAACACCACTGTCTGTGGACAAACATGTAAGGTCACACCACTGTCTGTGGACAAACATGTAAGGTCACACCACTGCCAGTTCACAGGAATCTATGCAGTGGATAAAACCAGCAAGTCTGGTAGTTCTTCCCTTTTGTGTGTAACCTGATATTCGTGGTCGTACTGAACACCTCAGGGCATGAGGTCTACCTGTAAGAAACGCTCCTGAGTATATTACAGCGTATTTGTACATCCAGTGTGGACAAGTGTTGCACAGACTCTAGTGCTCTGCTGTTTGTAAAAAGGATCAAGAGCTTTGCAAAGTGCACAGCTGAATGTGCCTGTGATAAGCGGGGAGGTGGAGGTGGTGGTTGTCAGACAGAGGCGAGGGAGGTGGAGGTGGTGGTTGTCAGACAGAGGCGAGGGAGGTGGAGGTGGTGGTTGTCAGACAGAGGCGAGGGAGGTGGAGGTGGTGGTTGTCAGACAGAGGCGAGGGAGGTGGAGGTGGTGGTTGTCAGACAGAGGCGAGGGAGGTGGAGGTGGTGGTTGTCAGACAGAGGCGAGGGAGGTGGAGGTGGTGGTTGTCAGACAGAGGCGAGGGAGGTGGAGGTTGTGGTTGTCAGACAGAGGCGAGGGAGGTGGAGGTGGTGGTTGTCAGACAGAGGCGAGGGAGGTGGAGGTGGTGGTTGTCAGACAGAGGCGAGGGAGGTGGAGGTTGTCAGACAGAGGCGAGGGAGGTGGAGGTGGTGGTTGTCGGACAGAGGCGAGGGAGGTGGTGGTTGTCGGACAGAGGCGAGGGAGGTGGAGGTTGTCGGACAGAGGCGAGGGAGGTGGAGGTGGTGGTTGTCAGACAGAGGCGAGGGAGGTGGAGGTGGTGGTTGTCAGACAGAGGCGAGGGAGGTGGAGGTGGTGGTTGTCAGACAGAGGCGAGGGAGGTGGAGGTTGTCAGACAGAGGCGAGGGAGGTGGAGGTGGTGGTTGTCGGACAGAGGCGAGGGAGGTGGTGGTTGTCGGACAGAGGCGAGGGAGGTGGAGGTTGTCGGACAGAGGCGAGGGAGGTGGAGGTGGTGGTTGTCGGACAGAGGCGAGGGAGGTGGAGGTTGTCGGACAGAGGCGAGGGAGGTGGAAGTGGTGTTTGTCAGACAGAGGCGAGGGAGGTGGAGGTGGTGGTTCTCAGCAGAGGCGAGGGAGGTGGTGGTTGTCGGACAGAGGCGAGGGAGGTGGTGGTTGTCGGACAGAGGCGAGGGAGGTGGAGGTGGTGGTTCTCAGCAGAGGCGAGGGAGGTGGAAGTGGTGGTTGTCGGTCAGCTTTGGAGACTCTGCAGAGTTGGCATTAGTCAAGTGGAAAATTAAACAAAGGCAGCGTCCGTGGACACCATCAGGGAGCCTTTCATCTTTCTGTGGGGATCAAATCAAATCCTCATTCACACAATCGATGTTTTTTTCTATTAAATTACACTTACCCTCATCTGGGCTGCATGTATGTGAGCACTTCATCCACTGGGCCAAACCTCCATGTTTATTAATATCACACACCAAGCTTTTGGATTTGACTGCGTGTGTGTGTGAGATGTAAGTCTAGCTCTGTGTGTGTGTGTGCGAGCTCGTAAATGCAGCTTTGCAGGTGCAGAACCTCCCATCAGGGGATCGAATGCTGCGTGAGGAGCGAATGTGAAACTAGAGGGAACAGGAACTCAAGAGCGCTGATGCAGGTCAGTGGGCCTCCATCTTGCCCCAGACAGACAGCCGCCCTGCAGAGCGCCGACGGGAAGCGTGAGAAACACCAGCGCAACACGGACGAGACGGGAGGCTTCAGCTAGTGCCTCCTACACACGCGGTTACAGTGACAGACCGACAAAGCCAATGTCCACAGACTCTCATGGAAGAATATGGAGGCCACCACACCAACATGACCCTCATGCTGCTCATTATTCAAATTCCTTATGAGTGCTGAGAAGCCATTGGATGAGAGGAATTTGGAGCTGCACTGGTTAGGATGTGTAGGTCCTACTGGGGCTTGGGGAAGATTTCAGCCACTTGCAAAACAAGAACGACTGGCCAGATCAGAGAGCTCGCAGCCGACAGGGTGTGAAGCAGGCTTGGATCAAACCACTGACCTCTGCAGGGGTAACTGCAGTCACCCAGTACGCTCACACACACACACGGAGATGAGAAGCAGTGGTGGTTGCCGTGGCCATACTTCACAGGGTGGAACTCGCTCCATCTCTCTCTCCCCCCTTTTCTCTCTCTGGCCGTATAGTGAAATGGAAGGTGCTGTGTAGGAGATGATGGGTTTGTTTAATGATGCAAGGGTTATGTGCGTGAATGAGTCTGGGAGTGATCTTGTATTACATGTGTTGCTGCGTATGTGCCTCAAAGTTAAAGTAATTTTGTGTGTGTGTGTGTGTGTGTGAGAGTGAGTCATATCTCTCTTTAATTTTTCTTTTATAGGGCTAAGGGAGGCCTATGTTTTCCTGCTGTTCGGCATTCTGAGTAAATGAGGGGTTGCAGAGGGCGGATGGTGGAGCTACACATCCAGACATCTCTTCTCATTCTACTACTCCACGTCCTCTCTCCACAGGAAGATGCTCTTCCATTGGGATTGGTCATATTATCCATACTGGTTATATATATTCCAGACGGTATTGGTAAATCATATAGCAGTACCAGCCCAATGTCATCAATACCAGCCCAATGTCACCAGTGCTCATACAATATGAAGAACACGCGCACATGCGTGCGCGCACACACACACACACACACACACAGGCTCAAAGACAAACCCATTTTCCCACTGAATTGGGAGGGTGCGAAATGCTAACTCAGCAAAACAGAGTGGAGTAGGATTACAGAGGCTATAAATTCAACCTTAGGCATGGAAATCTCGTTTAAAACCAAATTACTTTTCAAACACACACACACAAATCTTCTCACAGTCTGTTGAACACAATAATATAAATCTGTCCAATCTCCCGTCACCAGGTTTTAAAGAAGGAGCATGCACACACCTGCTCACACAGACACACACACACACACACATTGATTTCAAATCGATAACGCCGTAAACTTAATTAGCTTGTTTAACTTGTTTGCTGTACATTTATGCATTGTTTAGCATCTAAATAAGAAGTCCGTGGGGGTGAGAATGGAAGAGTTTAGATACACTGAGCCGAATTTCTTTCCACACAGCAGTTTTTGTGGAAGGTGAGAAGGCAAAAGATCACCAGAGACGTCACACAGGAAGTGACATCACACATGAAGTGACGTCACACAGGAAGGTCTGCGAGACTTTAACCTCATCAGTGAAAACAATAAGGTTAGGCCCACATTACAGTGTCATCTGTCTGGAGCCCACGTGAAGCTACAGTCCGAATGGCTTTCAGATCTGAACCACACAAACTGTTGTCAGTTTGCAGTGTGGCAGACTAACAAGCTTTTTCAATACCGTCTCCATTCTCACCCGGCCTTGAAGTGGAAATCTGCCCTTCGACAACCTCCTTAACGATGTGTACACCTCACTAACGAGGTCATCATCAGAAGCACAACCGCTGCATATCGAGGATACACACTCTTTTTATCCATCGGCTCGAACGGTACACGGCAGTCACTCTTTCACTATATTACCCGACATATCGGAACATAATAGTGAACAACTGCTGGAGTGCTTCAAGTGTAAACAGGTAATGTACTTACACTCCAGACGTGTTGCTCAGCCTGAAGGGGGCTTATCGAGTTTATTCACCCTTGATTGATACGCCGCACCCTGCAATGTCAGAACACACAACAGATGTGTCAGACAGCTCTGATAAAAGGGAGAGAGCAGATAATTCTCCGTTTCTCAGCTCCCGTAAACAAACACAAGTGTCGGGTGAGTGGGGGCGTGGTCCGTTTTGGCAGGGGGCGGGGTGGGTGGTGGTTGTGGGGGCGGGGTCAGGATTGGTGGGGCGGGGCAGCTGAACAGGCTTAACAGGCTGAAATGTTTTTGTCATACGACACTCTTTGTCTTTGCCTGTCTTTGCATTGTTGCCCATTTCTTCATCTGTGATAAAAGAATCGAGTCCCAGCAGGTGAGGAGGGGCAGGCAAGCGTTTGGCTACAAATGCATAACAAACTAAGCCTCTATATCTCACACACACACACACACACACCCTGTCTGAATCATAACCAACAGTGCACACAAACACACTCACTACAAATCATAACCAATAATCTGCAGCGGCGAACGCGTGTCTTCAAAGGCGAGTAAGGCGAGCCATTCTCTGGCCTCTCACAGCTCCATCACACATTGATTTTCAGCCTTTTGATGCAATTTTAAAACAGAGTGGTGCAGCGCTCTGCATGCCTGAGCCAGGAGGCCAGAGAGAGGCGGAGGAGTCCTGCACGCATCACACCTGAGGCACGCTACACCACATCCATCACTCCATCACTCCATCTCAAGGCTCCAGCAACAGACCTTCAGAACCACTAGTTCTCTACACTCCTCTCAGCATGATTGTAACCCAATCAAGGAACACGTGCTGCTCGGAGAGAACACACACACACACAGGTCAGGGGGTGGACACTAGAATATGCAATTGTGCGAGAGAGCAAGTGGGGCTGGACACTTTAGCACGCTGTTGTACGAGCAGAAACAGCCACAAGTGTCTCCTCAGAGACGATGGGAAGGTTGAGAATCTGAGAAATTTCCCGTGGAACATTTTGCTGTGCATGAACGGGAAATGAAACAAAATAAGAACTCGGGAAGAATAAGGAAATGCACGCTACTATATTATAAGTTCAAGAAGAGCCTTATTCATATTTCAAGCAATTTGTGGTAAACCATTATGCTCAAGGCTGAAGATAAATTTATCTGTTCATAAGTCACATGTAGGTAAGGGGAGTGTGAGTGTTAAGACAACTACATTTACTGGGACAGCATGTTAAAAATAAACAAGAACCATACCGTTCTGTAACACTGACAGTACTCTTTAATATCAGAGTAATGGGATTCAGTGTCAAACACAAAGTGACACAGTCTGTCCTCGCTTCTCAGTATGTGAGAAAGAGAGGGAAGGAGAGAGAGAGGGAGAGAGAGAGAGAGAACAGAAAGAGGAGAGAGAGAGGGAGAGAGAGAACAGAAAGAGGAGAGAGAGAGGGGGAGAGAGCGCAAGAGAGATTGAGAGGGAAGGAGAGGGGGAGAGAGGGATGGAGGGTGAGAGAGAGAGGAAAGGAGAGGGATGGAGGGTGAGAGAGGAAAGGAGAGGGGGAGAGAGAGGATGGAGGGTGAGAGAGAGGAAAGGAGAGGGGGAGAGAGGGATGGAGGGTGAGAGAGAGAGGAAAGGAGAGGGGGAGAGAGGGATGGAGGGTGAGAGAGAGAGAGAAAAGAAGCTTCTGGCTGATATGACATGCACTGCAGAACAGGTCAGTGTGTGTTCAGAATCAGAGTTGCAATGATAATCTTCAAAACCTACAGAGAAAGAGACCCTGAGTAAACATACTTAAGGAGAGGAGAGGGGTGGAGGAGTGGAGAATAGGTGGTGAAGGGGTGGAGGAGTGGAGAATAGGTGGAGAAGGGGTGGAGGAGTGGTGGAAGACACTTCCTCCCATCTCTGTTTTTACTGTGGCTGTTTCATGAAGCTGTCCTCCATTTCCTTTTTAAAATAGCCGCTTTTCTGAGACTGCCGTCATGTGACATTTCATGTTCTAACTGAGCAGTAAATATAGCAATGTCACTACTGAACCTTTGGACTGCTTTGGGCTTGTTCCGATAAGCAATAAAGAAATGATAGCTGAATGATTAACAAGTTCTTCAGATGAATTATGTTGTCTTTATTATAGTATGTACCAGAGATATTTAATTAATCTCTGTTTCAGATTAAACCCCCTGTCAGGGCCATTTGAGAACTGATTCCATTTTTCTTAGGACTGTTCAAGTTGCCTCAGGAATGCTTCAAAAGTTATTCATGCAAATTTTAGCAGAACAGATATTCAATTCCGATAGTTTTCACATCAGACCTGAACTATGGACAGCCCCACTATGTTGACACTGATTGATTTTTGCATACATTTGCTACAGAAACCATCCTGATTGGGTCTATTAATCCTCTGACTCATTCATCACCTGAACTCTTCAGCTTGGCAGTATTATGAAGATATCATAGACATAAATGATCCATCTGAGCAGAACAGATGAGACTGTATGGCGATCTGACCAAGACACTCAGAGGGGAGGGGGAGGAGGGGAGTGAGGGGGAGAGAGAGAGAGAGATAACAAGACTAGCTTGGGGCAAAGAAGATGAGGAACTGTTTCCTGGCTAATTAATTCATCATAGGTCTAATAAAATACCTCTGGACACAGCAGAGAGGAAGCATTATTAAACCACCGCCAATGGCATTATGAGAAAAACTTGAAAAGTCACTTTTCACCGAAGACAAAGCAATATTACATAAAGAACCTAATATGATAACTGCATTATGGTTTCGGTGTTATTAACACCCCATGGTAGGCAACACAGCACTGGCCTACGCTAATGCCCTCGCGACCTCCAATCCAGACTCGCACTTTCGTTTTTCCCGCTCGCGCTTCCACACAGAACTTTAAAAAGCGTTTTTATGATTCGACCTAAAACGGGACTGTGTTCGTGGCCTACCTGGAACTTGTTGGACACAATACTGTTTAGCGTGCTTCTGTTTCCGCTCCAGAGGACGCCAACTACCATGTCACATTCCTTGTGTATACGTGTTTTGAGACGGTAGGCAGTATATTGAAAGTCAGCATCTTTAACTCTTCTCTGGCTTTACTCCTATATTGTACCGGAAATGGAAAAAACTTTGATATACAAACTTTTTTATTTGTAAATTTGCAAAATATATTTCCTTGGCATGTCCTATTTGGAAAACACATTTGCAGCAATAATTAAAAATGGCAAACGACAGCATTCCAGCCAAGAGACATCCGTCTTCCTCTGAGGACCCTTAAATTATTTCCGTCACGAGTGGCCTTTTTATGTTTTTTTTTTTTGGTTTTCCTTTTTTTGTCCGTGTTCAACTTCGTTTCCCATCCCAGAAAACCTTTAGTCATAAATGGTGATTTTTCATCCTTTCTCTTCCTGCACCGCGTGCCGTCCACTCAGCATAGTACGTGAGCGTTCCCTCCGTTAGTAGCGGTCGGGTCGGGGTTGTGCGGGGCTAGGGGAGGTGTTCTTATAACCCAAAGAATCACTTCACTGGAGAAAACCATTGTGTTCAGGTAAAATGTGTACACATTGATACATAATACAAGCATCATAAGATTCCATTTGTACATGTCAGACTTCCACATTTATATTTTTTTCTGAATGCACAAATTCACAGACATCCTTGCACACGATTATTGTATATTCAAGAATATAAAGTATTCGCATCTGACCTTTACAAGGCGGTGTGTGTGTATATATATATATCTGTTATAATAAAAACACCAAACCTGTTATCTGAGTGGATTTCCAGGCACAGATGCATGTTATTTTGGGTGGAACAGATTTCTGTTGAGCTTGAAAAACCTGACGGTTCTCTTGTTTGTATGCTGCAGAATGAGACACACATCAGGGGATTCTAAGAGCCTGTGTCTGATGGGGACCCTAAAATTAGGGTGGATCCCAACATAATGCCTGTTCAATCCCTGGCCAACCCCTGGACAGAGTTTCAGCTGGATTGATGCATGTTGCGTGTTACTGGTGGATGCAGTGGGGAGTGAGCTAGGGCGCTAGACTCTGATCTAGGTGTGAAGTGTCCACTCGGGCTGACAAAGGTCACAGCTGTATTAGAAAGAAGCTTCCTCTCCCACCCCAGGGACACCCCAGAGCCCTCCATATAGTCTTCCCAGTGAACCTGAGTGAGTCCTCATTCAAAGCCATCCCTACAGTCTTTACGGTGTTGAGCATCAGGAGGTCAGAACAGCAACAGAACACCAGCTGCTTGACGTTCTTACCGTAGGCAAACTGGTCAGACTGGTCACAGTGGGTAATGAGGCAGACAGCACTGGTGTCATCTGCACACTTATTCACAGGATCTTCACAGATGGTTCTTTGGAGGTACAGTCACACATACAAAGACTTAACAGAAGGGGTGAGAGCACACAGTCTAGAGCACACAGCCTAGAGAATACAGGCTAGAGCACACAGGCTAGAGCACACAGCCTAGAGCACACCGTCTAGAGCACACAGGTTAGCACACAGTCTAGAGCGCACAGGTTAGCACACAGCCTAGAGCACACAGCCTAGAGCACACAGGTTAGCACACAGTCTAGAGCACACAGCCTAGAGCACACAGCCTAGAACAAACAGGCTAGAGCACACAGCCTAGAGCACACAGCCTAGAGCACACAGTCTAGAGCACACACTCTAGAGCACACACCCTAGAGCACACCCTAGAGCACACAGTCTAGAGCGCACAGCCTAGAGCACACAGCCTAGAGCACACACTCTAGAGCACACAGCCTAGAGCACACAACCTAGAGCACACCATCAGGAGGTCTGAGATGCACCTACACTCTTCTCTTTCCGGTCAGGAAATGTGTGATCAACTGACAGATTGGATCTGGCATAGACAGCAGTGTGAGTTTGGTCCTGCAGAGGTTCTGGGACACTGGTGTTAAAAGCCAAGCTGAAGTTCACAGTGTGAACTCTTACAATGGTGCCTAGATTATCAAGACACTTTAGCTTAATATGCAGAGACAGGTTGGCTGTGTCATGGTTCTGTACACAAACCACAGAGGGTCTAGAAGGGGCTCTGTCAGGCCAGGACGGAGGTTGGGGAAGCAGCATTTAGTCATTTAGGCTTGTAAAGCTCTTCTTCTTAGGGACCATAAAACAGGATTTGGAGCACATGGCTGAGATGTAGAGCGTGATGGAGGAGTTTCTTTATTCTCCATAATTAAACTCAAAGACAAAATAAAGCACAGCATCCAGCCAGCTAAATCAATACACTGAAAGTAGCAGGGTGGCAAGAAGTAGTCGTAGTGTGGGCTAAACAGCGAGGTTAAGGGGCGGACGATTGAGGCACAGGACTGGAAGCACCTGTGGGCTTAATGTAGGGGAGAACAGAACAAGGAACAGCTGTCTGTGATTAGATAGGAGTACTCAGGTGATTGGGAATGGAAAAGATGCAGTGTGTGTGTGTGTGTGTGAGTGTGTGTGTGTGAGAGTGAGTGAGTGTGTGTGAGAGTGAGTGTGTGTGTGTGTGTGTGTCTCAGAGGGCGCATTCCTCTGGCTGGATGCCCAGCACACTGTGACGGTGGCAACAGAGCAGAGGTCCATAGATCAGTGAAGACTGGATTTGTCCTTTGCACTTTCAAATAAACTCCCCCTTAATGGATAGATTTAAAGACAGATTAGGATTCCTACCAGTAAAACTGTGACCAAAGAGCTATATTTGAAGAGAACGAAGACTAGTTCCTAAAAGGTACGTTATGAACCACTCTGCATTGTCTCCTCCCTGCCTGTGGAGCGGCAAAATACCTTTACAATATCAGATGGTGCAAGACTGTAGCTGTTTCCAGGTGTCTTATTAAGACTGTAGCTGTTTCTATGTGTCTTATTAAGACTGTAGCTGTTTCTAGTTGTCTTATTAAGACTGTAGCTGTTTCCAGGTGTCGTATTAAGACTGTAGCTGTTTCTATGTGTATTAATAAGCTACGCATCCAGGCTGTAAGTAGCAGTCATTAATGTATGCCTGAAGAGGATGAGAGAGATTAAGAGAAAGATGAAAGTACTCACTGAGCAGATGTCTGCGGTCTAGTTACAGGGCTGTCCTTTACTACACTGTAGGTGTGCTAAACGCAGCACCTAGTCATTACAGAGGTAGAATCACTCATTAGCGCTTTAGTTGTGCTACTACATTACAATTTCTGTGGGGATTCTCTACTGAAAATCCAGTGTGGTTTACAGTTGGGATTAACCTGTGTCCAGAGAAACAGAGAGTCCTGTCACATTTCTAATGGGAGGATTTTCCGTATGGCTGGGGATGCTAGGAGAATAGCTATAATCCCCAGTGCTCTCCATGGTCAATAACAAAACAAAACTAAACAAAACAGACATTCTAACTGTGCTTTGAACTAAATCTAATGAAGTCCTGGTGACCCCTCTCATATTTTGACAGTAATTCAAACCAGTCTATGTTGTGAGTTTCTAATTATTATTCATGGTAGACATTACTATATTGATCTGGGATTAACTGCTAATGAAGTCATAATGAAACACCTACACTACTGTCATCAGCATTATGATACCTCATTAACATAAAGCATTTTGTGCTGTGTGTGTGTGTTTAGAGGATCCAGAGATCATTTCTCCAGTACAGTACCTCAGACTCCAGACTGCTTAATGACCTGTTATTTTGCTTGTGTAATGTCTGTTCTACACTGAAACTAAGATTCCGGGAAAGTGCAACACAAATGCAATACCGAGAATTCATTATGTCTCAGAAACGGTGCTGTTCTGTAATTCCACACTCGCAAATTAGCATGTACAAGCTGACTCCGCGTCCCTTGCTAGCCATTACTGCTATGTGGTGTTTTTTGTCTTAAGCCTTTGCACCATGGACAAAAGTACATGTCCATCTCATCCTGTAACACGGATCGATGAGAATAAAAGATGACGTTCAGTGGAGGAGGAGCCTAATTGTGTTTATGACCCCCCCCCCTCCCCCCTCCTTATTCAAACGAGGCTCTCCAAGCAGCTTGAGGACTTCCGTGTGCTGGGCATTGTTATGCATTCTCCACACTCCGCCATAGCTACACTAATCCAAGGAGATGATCAATACTAATTGGTCTCTTTGGAAGGCATAACAGCGGGAAGGGGAAGAGGTAGCCGCCGCCGCGTGCTAATGAAGAATTCATGCCGTGCGTCTTTGTGGTGAAAGGTCAGATGTTAGCGCTGGAGTCCACTCTCATGCTCCTCCATTAGCTCCGCCCATCTCTCTCTCTCTGTCTCTCTCTATTCCTTTCTGCCTCACTCTTTCCTCAGTGCCTCATAAATTGTTCATCCCTCCCTTTCCCCGAATAGCTTGGTGGAGGGGCCTGGGATGGATGATGGTTGTAAAGGGATGACTTGTGGGTTGATATGAGAGCATCCATAAGAGGAAGGCGAGAGAGGCAGCAAGATGGAGGAAATATTTTGCAGCCCTCTGGGACTTGCTGTGTCATCTGAAGCAGCTGTATACTACAGCTAGCACAAAGATGGCAGCGCTAAGTGGCATATCTGTGACCGTGACTCCTCCACGCAGCAGGTGAGCTCCCCAGTAAGCCAGAATAAAGGCGCGCGGTTCACTTACACCTTTGAAGACAAGAAACAAAGAAGGAAAAAAAAGATTAGAAAAGGTAGAAAAAGGGAAGACTGAGACAGTCCACTCCAGCTAAGGTCCCTCACTCCTGATGACGCAGAGGTGGAAGAGTTAGGGATAGGGAGAGATGGAATGAAGAATGCAGCGTGGTTTTTCACTCGTCTGAGGAGAAGGAGCAATGCTCAGGCATCCGTGGACCACAGAAACCAATCAAACTCAACAGACGCAGAAAGCCGTAAACAACACCACATATCCTCAAGCCCAGTGATGTCACTGGGGGGGCGGGGCTGAGATTCGTCTCCCTAGCGGGGCAAAGGGGTGGCCCCCCGGGGCCCTTTAGTGAGGTCCTACCCTGAAGATGTAAACACCATGTCAGATGAGGTGAGCACCAAGCAGTGACGTACAGATCTCCACCTCCACCTGGCATGTCATCTATCTCCATCTCCACCTGGCAGGCCCGTGGAGGGTGTCTCTGAGCCTCAGGATCCAACTTTCCCACATTACAGCTTTTGCGTTACCCTCTATAACCTCACTAATCGCCATCAAGCTCCACTTCATCCCTCCGTCTTATCCCCCATCTTTGGGCTCCATTTTCCCTTGAACTGTCTTCATTTCTCCTTCACTCGCTCCCTCCCTCCCTCCCTCCCTCCCTCCCTCCCTCCATCCATCTCCTCGTAGCCTGGGGCAGAATGTGCTGGCTTGGGTGAAAGCAGAGATTTCTGATTAGGTTTCACTCTAGTGCCCTGCATGAAGCGTAATAATGAAAATACCATAATGTAATATGATTTCATACAAAAAGAGCATCTACAATAAATACAGATGGATTGTGTGTGTGTGTGTGTGTGTGTATGCTTGTGAGAGATGTACCTCCATCATTTGAAGACACCAAAAGCTATTTTCATGGAGACATTTTTTTCATAAAAGAAAATTATTGTTTCGGGCAATAATTATATTAAAGCTGTCTTCTCATATTCATTTTCCCCCATTTGATCTGGAATGCAGACGCCATGACAACGTAAGGAGGAGACACAGAAACACCACCTCCTTAACGTGGTCACAGCAGCAGAACGCAAAGCTTGTCTGGATTAGAAATGTCAAAGAAAAAACCTACATGTCAGAAATCTACAATCACGTGGACATATGGACAAGAACAACCAGCCCTGCAGTGTCTCACATGAAGAGGACTGACGCTTTGCATCTGCAGGACTGTATGGAAAGAAATGCATCAAACTTTGGCAGTGAGGTTTCGCATCATGGGGTCCAGCAGGCACCCGTCCGTGCACCAGCGAACACAACTCCCACGGGAACCGTACGCCATCCAGCTTCTAAAATCACAACGTAAAAATCAGTTAAAAGATTCCAGCATCTTGCCCACTCAGGGACTTCTCGTCTGGCTCCAATCACGAGCGTTCGAGCTCCAGGACGCAATCAGTGGCAGCAGATCTGCACAAAAACGTGCCCAGCCCGTTTAACTTTTGAGAAGGTCATTCAGAAATGATTCAGCAATGCAGTGACCTAAGAGATGAAGATCATCTGATGCATGATCTCTGTGTGGTCCAGCGCAGGGTCATCACAGCCCTTGTGGAGACGGTCAGCTGCTCCACAGCCAGTCAGCTGCTCCAGCCAGTCAGCTGCTCCAGCCAGTCAGCTGCTCCAGCCAGTCAGCTGCTCCAGCCAGTCAGCTGCTCCAGCCAGTCAGCTGCTCCACAGCCAGTCAGCTGCTCCACAGCCAGTCAGCTGCTCCACAGCCAGTCAGCTGCTCCAGCCAGTCAGCTGCTCCACAGCCAGTCAGCTGCTCCACAGCCAGTCAGCTGCTCCAGCCAGTCAGCTGCTCCACAGCCAGTCAGCTGCTCCACAGCCAGTCAGCTGCTCCAGCCAGTCAGCTGCTCCACAGCCAGTCAGCTGCTCCACAGCCAGTCAGCTGCTCCAGCCAGTCAGCTGCTCCACAGCCAGTCAGCTGCTCCACAGCCAGTCAGCTGCTCCAGCCAGTCAGCTGCTCCACAGCCAGTCAGCTGCTCCACAGCCAGTCAGCTGCTCCAGCCAGTGCGTCCGTCACCCAGCTGTTCAGTGAGCTGCCTTCCCAAATATAACAACACAGAATAACATGGCACTGGCGCCGAAGTAGAAACACCTGCAGTGATTATGTCAGGAGCCATCTAGAAATCTACAAAAGTAATGTGTTACTCTTCAAAGAAGGTTCTGCTCTCTCTATAAACAGGGATGGTAACTGTAAACATTTGAAACACAAAGATATTACACACAGACAGAGGGACGACCAAGAGGAGGAACCTGCACTACAAGAACAAACAGAAGCCTTCCTTTAACATCTGACCTGCTACGCTTCACCCACATGAACCCACCGCCTCTTTCCTTCTTTCTCCCTCTCTTCTTCTTATTCGCTTTCTCTCTCCTCTTTCTGTATAATCCTGTTTGTGCCTCTCCATCTGTGAGGAACACGTTGGCACTCTTATACACTGTACCACATGCCCAATTAGCATTAATAGGTCCTCTCAAGCCAAATTATTGACCCTCTTTCTCTGATTGAGGAGGGGGTGGGGGTGGGTGGACTGGTGTGGAAGAGGATGTATCAGAGTGCAGAGGACAGCACTGCACACAGGGCCACGTGAGCAGGGATTTAGCATTGTGTGCAGATTGCTCTCCCAGAATGTAATCAACAACCCAAGCATCTGTCCCCTAACCTTATTCTGCCAGTGGTGGAGCTCACCCCCCCTGACCCTGGGAGCTCTCGTGACGAAATGACAGGGATTGCACCAAGATTTCAAAAAATGTCGCAACCACTAAACCCCCATAACACTGACTTTAATGTGTCACAGGACTCCGTTTGTGCATGTTTCGGTGAGTGAGATATCAAGAGCTCCTGCTCTCTGGCCATTATGGCGACAGGGTGTACAGAAGGACATCACTATGGCTTTGTGTAAAACATTCTTTAGAAAGGGAGGACGGCTGTTGGAAAAATACCTCCATAAGGAAGTACAAAAGCTGATTTAAACGGGTTATTGAGGAACAGTGAGTCTGCTTTACTGTCCTGTGATGTCTCCACTTCCTACAGTTTGTACGTCAGGGTCCCCAGAAGACATTTGTACCATCTCAGAAGAAAACTGGCACATCTCAGACACACCAAGAAGCAGGAACACCTCTGTCGTGGTAGCTTTGTTCATCTTCTCACATGAGGAAACTGCAATCATTACAAAGAAGTCCAAACAGCAATGTAACCCCCCCCCCCCAAACACACACAAATAAACCGAATTTACAATGGCTGGAGAAAAGAAAAAGAAAACAAATTACCACCAGTGCACCTGATCCCCAAAGCATAAAAATTCGGCCTACTTTAAAGTAGCTAAAAATGACCGCCGCTATCACATCCCCGTGGTAACACAGGTAACATTTCTGAGGCTTCAAAAGGAATACGAATACAAGAGGAGACCCTTTTTTCCGGTGTGGGGTTGACGGGTGGCTAGCCGAAAGTAGCACTGCGAAAACCGACATGACAAATTTCACTCCGCCATAGAACATGGAAGTGAAATGGATTACTAGAATACTCGCAAATCCCCCATGGCTGCGGCGACTCGCGCTCTCGCGCGGGGGATTGTTTAGGGTCTGCCTGTTCTCCGCCTTCATCCTTCATAAAACTTTCCTCTTGCATTGACACCAAATGAATGCATTTACTTAGCAAAATAGATCGTATCGTATCCTTCCTGTTTTAATACCTCCAAGACGTTTTGTTAAAGCGATTACGCGCGGTTGCTTCTAAATATTCCCAGCAATCGAAATCACTGTCAATTATTTGATGTGGTAAATAAATAAACATTCGATCATAAAGCGTCGTGTTACAGCTCGACGCGTAATGAAAGCGTGTCTGATACGAGCAAACCCATTTACGGCGTTCGCCTCCTAAACCTCGCCAAGCCTCCAGAGGCAGCGCGGAGGAGGCCCGCGCACTGAGCGATATCTGCGCGCTCCAGACACCAAGCGCGAGCGGATCTCACGCATATGTTCAGAGCCATGCTAAAAGCTTTCATAAGCTACACGGGAGTTCGTTTCTCCTTACACTGATTCTCTCTTTAGCTGGTAGACGGCAGGAAATAAATAAATTAAACCACCCTGAAAACGGAGATAGAAGTTTCGCCTGAGTGGATCATCTGTAATTGCGCGAGCACAAATGACAGACTTATTCAAGACATTTTCTTCTCTGCACGCCTGGATGACCCAAACATTAAAAAGAAGAGCGGGAACGGATACTGATAATTGGCTGTAATTGTCTCCAGTCTTGAGTTGGTTTTGGAGGTCAAACGCGTTTAAATGCAAATGTACACAACCTTCCCTTTGGCCAAACCTAAGAACTGAGTCATAAAGATATGCTGTGCTGGTCGCAGTGAGGATGTGAGGATTATTCTCATTTCTCATTTAGTCTTTCAGAAGGAAATGGAACGGAGGAAGAAATGTACTGAGAGAGGGAGCGAGTGGGAGAGAGAGAGGGAGGGAGAGAGAGAGAGAATCCATTCAAGTCATGTATTGTCATGCATTTTTAATTTCAGTTGGCACACCCCTTCACATATTTTCAGTCCACTCATGTTCATTGATTTACCACATACCCCAGACTCCATCTCTCCCCACAGCACACACACACACACACTGCATATTACATTGTCAGTGGGGAATAGTCATCTCTTCCCATTGAGACACAGAGAAACACAGGAGTATTAATTATGCATGTGCAGAGCACAGAGAAAAGCCTCAGTGTAAAAGTGAGAGGACAAATCCTCTCCAGCTCTGTCTCCACGCGTGCGAGACGCTGGCTGTATACGGCCTGCCATACCATGTCATCATACCACCAGACATGATTCATTTGAGCAAACACCCAATGACTGCCTGGCATGTCCCCCTGTACCTGCTCCAGGCTTCTGTCTCCTTATTCCTGTCCTCTGCTTCATGTCTCTGGGAGCCCCCCCCATAAGCAGATGCGCTCAAGGACTGCCAAACCCGAGAACATGGTTGCAGACAGCCATCCTACCCATGTCCACCCTACCCATGTCCATCCTACCCATGTCCACCCTACCCATGTCCATCCTACCCATGTCCATCCTACCCATGTCCACCCTACCCATGTCCATCTTACCCATGTCCATCCTACCCATGTCCACCCTACCCATGTCCATCTTACCCATGTCCATCCTACCCATGTCCATCCTACCCATGTCCACCCTACCCAGGACCACCCTACCCATGTCCACCCTAGCCATGTCCATCTTACCCATGTCCACCCTACCCATGTCCATCCTAACCATGTCCATCTTACCCATGTCCACCCTACCCATGTCCATAGTGCATTACATGATTCACCGTCATCTTCCATCCTGTAGGCTGCTAATGCCAGTCGCACTTTACTGATCCCAGATATCAACACATGCATTGTCAGCTCTGGAGCTCTAGAGTATGCGTAAAGATATCAGATAACAGCTCTAGAGTATGCGTAAAGATATCAGATAACAGCTCTAAAGTATGCTCAAAGATATCAGATAACAGCTCTAGAGTATGCGTAAAGATATCAGATAACAGCTCTAAAGTATGCTCAAAGATATCAGATAACAGCTCTAGAGTATGCTCAAAGATATCAGATAACAGCTCTAGAGTATGTGCAAAGATATCAGATAACAGCTCTAGAGTATGCGTAAAGATATCAGATAACAGCTCTAAAGTATGCTCATAAGATAACAGCTCTATATCAGATATCAGATAACAGCTCTAAAGTATGCGTAAAGATATCAGATAACAGCTCTAAAGTATGCTCAAAGATATCAGATAACAGCTCTAGAGTATGCCCAAAGATATCAGATAACAGCTCTAGAGGATGCCCAAAGGTGGGCGTGGGCACCGCATCCAGCCTTTTCGGTGTATACAGCTAAGTGGAGAAAAATTCCCCCTTTGCTGCTGTGTCAGATGGAGATCTTTAAGAGAAGCAGCTTTCATAAGTTCCCATGGACAAAAAATATTCAGAAAAGAAGTTTCTGCCATATGCAATAAAGTCTCACCAGTGTGATTTCATTTCATAGCCGCTCTACCCACTGCTCTGCTTACTGGGATATTCATATTAATTGAAAGGAAGGGGGAAATGGACAGATAGAGAGAGAGAGGGGGAGAGAGAGACAGGGGAGAGAGAGAGAGTGAGGGGGGGAGACGGGGAGAGAGAGAGAGAGACGGGGATAGAAAGGGGGGAGAGAGAGAGAGACGGGGAGAGAGAGACGAGGAGAGAGACTGAGAGAGAGAGAAATCAAAGGGCAAGAGACACAATGGATGTGCAATAGAGGTAGAAATGGCGGACTATGGTTCTTTGAAATTCAAAGCACAGGGTTATCTTCAGATTATTGACTGCAAATGTCAGAGGGGAAAGGGAGGATTTGTAAGCAGGGGATCGGGGAAAGTGTGCGTGTGTGTGTGTGTGTGTGTATGTGTGTCTACATGCGTACATGCGTCAGCACGCATCCATTTGTGTATATGTGTTTTTAATGCAGTGTGTTTTTAATGCAGAACGTGTACCCAAGGTCAGTATAAAGGAAAATAAAGAATGCTCACTGTCACTGTCTCACACACACACACACACACACACACACACAGTACTGCTTTCCACTGCTCGTGAGGACTTACACCAGCTCTGAGAAAAACATTACAATGAAATGAAATATTGTTGAAATACTGAAATATTGTCTTTTTTTAAAGCATGTTTATAGATACATGAAAAGACAGAAATCAGTGGTGACCTCTGAAAGGACCTGCCCCCCTCAGAAACCTGCCCCCCTCACAAATCTGCCCCCCTCACAAACCTGCCCCCCTTCCATGTTTCTACAATTTCAAATATTTTTTTGTCCATACAAGTAACAAGTCCACTCTCTGTCTCCACTCTCAATCTTACAAACAAATTCAACTGACCACTCACCCTAAATGTCCTCAACACTCACACACACACACACACACACTCTCACAGGCTTTCACCAAACACTCCCCAACACAGATGTCACATCAAGGTCACTGCGCTAAATGCTACGACGTGCCATTTGAACAAACACACTGCCACAAATTGAATTAAGGCCTTTTCTGTAAAATGTCAAGATTTTCCCTTCGACTCAAAGTGTGTGCTGCTGACATCCCCTGTCGGCGCCGTGGCAACAGTTCAGTCCTGCTAAAAGCTTGGGGCTGGTGTTTTAGCCTGTCCCTCATCACGTCTCTCATCCCCTGGATGGGCCTACACAACACTCAATGCTCTAACACAGAGCTGTTTTCTGTGTGTGTGTGTGTGTGTGTGTGTGTGCGTGTAGCTGTGTGTGTGTGTAAGAAGTACTGGCATTTCCAGTGAGTGTCCAGTAATGGTCTGATGTCTCTAGGACAGAGCAGGAGGCTCAAACACGTAGGGCTGCTCCAGGCTGCCAGACCAGAGCTGCTGGGTCTCCTCTCAAACCCTGAGAAGAAGAAAAACTCCCCCGCAAGCCAAGAACAGAGAACAGAGACTCACACACCAGCCTTCACCCTACAGTGACCTCTCACACACACACAGCTACACACACAGCTACACGAACACACACACCTCACACACACACACACAGCTACACACACAGCTACATGAACACACACACCTCACACACACACAGCTACACAAACACACACACCTCACACACACACACAGCTACACGCACACACACCTCACACACACACATATATACACACGCAGCTACACACACACCTCACACACACTTACACAACCACACACACACACAGCTACACACACACATACACAACCACACACACACACACACCTCACACACATACACACACACCCACACAGCTACACACACATATATGCACACCCACACACATAACCCTCTCTTCTTTCTCCAATCAATGACATTTACACACTCAGGTCTACAGAGACCTCAGAATGAATGTGATAATGGTCAGGTGAGATCTTTTAGATTCATGCCATCTAATTTTCTCACAGGACTTTAAAAGACTTTACTTTCACCTGATTAGTTATGATCCTGTCAGCAGTTATTATCGTCATCTTCATCACCTCCACAAGCATTCAGTCTAAGAGACTTTACTGTCCACCTTGCTGCCATGTCTACACACTCACAAAAACTCATTAGAGAAAATGGGCTTCTCTTTGATACTTTGTTCCTATGATGTCTCCTTCTCTGCCTTTCTGTGCCACCATTATTTGAAGTAGGGAACACAAAGCAGAGGTGTTCACTCTCTCTCTCTCCCTCCCTCTCTCTCTCCCTCTCTCTATCTCTCTCTCTCCCTCCCTCACTCTCCCTCTCTCTATCTCTCTCTCTCCCTTCCTCACTCTCTCTCTCTCTCTCTCTCTCTCTCTCTCCCTCCCTCTCTCTCTCCCTCTCTCTCTATCTTTCTCTCTCCCTCCCTCTCCCTCTCTCTCCCTCTCTCTCTCTCCCTCTTTCTCATTCACTTTGACCCTCTCTTTTCCTCACTCTCCTGTCTCTCTCCCTGTCCCTGTTTCTTTTTGTCTGTCTCTCTGCAGACGGGGACAGGACCACATCAGTCCCATGTCTGACCTTTAGGTGCTGGCTGGACTGTTCCCAGGACATTGAGATGTCTGCTTTTCCCCTCCAGGCCAGGTGTGTACAGGCAGTGAAAGCTTTGAACAGCCTTTGAACATTAGTCATTGTTTGCATTCACAATTCTCCCCTGATAATTTCCCATAATTGGTGGGAACCATTAGCCTGATCTACTTAATCCTCCCGTGCTTGATATGACACTGGTACAGGTGAGCACTGCTTGAACAGTTTACAGCCATGTGGATCCCGTGCCCCGTGGATCCCGTGCCGTGTGGATCCCGTGCCTCGGGGATCCTGTGCCGTGTGGATCCCGTGCCGTGTGGATCCCGTGCCTCGTGGATCCTGTGCCGTGTGGATCCCGTGCCGTGTGGATCCCGTGCCTCGTGGATCCCGTGCCGTGTGGATCCCTTGCAGTGTGGACCCCGTGCAGTGTGGATCCCTTGCAGTGTGGATCCCGTGCAGTGTGGATCCTGTGCAGTGTGGATCCCGTGCTGTGTGGATCCCGTGCAGTGTGGATCCTGTGCAGTGTGGATCCCGTGCTGTGTGGATCCCGTGCCTCGTGGACAGATGCCATCGTATGCTTCTCACCCCTGAAACAACCCCATCCTTACCAAATCCATGCTGAACTAAGAAATGCCAGACATGGCCTCAAAAGTGGCCTGGTGCAAAACCCTTTCCAGCCGCTTCTTCCATTAATAAAGTTCAAGAGTTAAAACACCCTCTCCTGAAATACCCATACTTCTACAGTGCAGTGACTTCAACACATCTGGTCGTCACCTATTTCTAAAATAAGGTTTGTTTAACTGTAGCATAGAGGCATCGTATATTTGGAAAAACACATTTTCAATCTAGTGGAAATGTGAAACGTGTGTTCACTGCATACTCAGAGGGTTGAATGTATTCCATGATCAAGCTTGTTGGTTTTGTCACAAAATGTCTTAATATCTGCGTTTTAGTATTTTAGTGTCCTTCTGGTAATCTGCCCATGTTCTGGGAGAGCTAGCAGGGATTATCAGGGAGTAGCAGAGAACAAATATTTAAGGAGTTTTAGAATTCCTCATTTTAGGATCTTCACACTTTTATTTGACTTCACTACAACTACAAGAGGTCCTAGTTTGACTACTTCGTCTAACATTTACTTACTTTGGTAAGATCAGAAAGTGTGCATATGATTTAGTTCAAAGAGAAGCTACCAATGATTAAATTTACTCTTGATAACAAAATAAAGTGCATTTGATTGAAAAGAAAAGAACCTTATCAGGGTGCTTGTGAGAGTGAGAGAGAGAGAGAGAGAGAGGAATGGGGGTGCTTGTGAGAGAGAGAGAGAGAGAGAGAGAGAGAGGAATGGGGGTGCTTGTGAGAGAGAGAGAGAGAGAGAGAGAGGAATGGGGGTGCTTGCACTGACTGTCATGGGCAAATTCAACTTCACAGCACAGTTGCCACTGATTACAGAACAACGTTGTCCAGATCTGCATAGGTGAACTGGCAGACCTCGACAGCACTACACAGATCAACAGTGAGAGAGGGGTGGGGGTGGGGGGTAGGGGGAGTGAGAGGGAGGGGGAGAGAGAGGGAGGAATGTAAACTAGATCATCCTCCTGGCTACAGTCAGCCGTGACATCATTGGAATTCAAGCTCACGGTCCCTGATGACAGGGTAAAAGCACCACTGACAAATAAACTCTAACAGAAATAACCAGATCATTTTAGTAGCCTTAATGTTACATAATAATAATGTGAGTTCCTTTCATTATCTGTGGTGATTGGAATGGTGTCTTAATGCAGTGGCTCAGGGTTTAGTATGTGAGGGTTAGACTGCACACTTCACCTCCGTTTGACCCTGTGCTTTTCTGCACCCCCCCCCCCCCCCCACACACACACACACACATCGTCCCACTTTCCCATATTTTTATGTCTGGCTCAAAGGATCCTGCTAGCAAATTTGCAACAACAACCAGCCAGTGGATAGTTCCCTACCTGCGAGTACCCCCACCATTCCTGCCCCAGGCCATGGAGAAGAGCCATCACACACACACACACACAAGCACACGCAGCACAACGTGTACCTCATGTTTCCACTACATGGTGTCCATGGAAGAAGAAACACTAGGGAATGTTTGGCAGAACCACAGTAGGAGAGAGAGAAGTATGGAGAGAAGAAGAGAGGAGGAGAGAGAGAAGTATGGAGAGAAGAAGAGAGGAGGAAAGAGAGAAGTGTGGAGAGAAGAGAGGAGGAGAGAGAGGGAGGCAGAAACCTCCACAGAGCTGTGAAGGAAACTGGAGAGCACTCGGTTTCAGAGACAGTATAGCAAATGCCACACTGACTATGGCAATGTGACCTTGTCAGATCTTTGGAAAGATAGAGAATTGCAGGAGAATCGATGAAGAATGGTTTAAGTCTCTCTGAATATGATAATAATAGTGAGGCACAAAACACTTAGAGAACTTTTCTTCCTCTAAGGGCTGATGGACCTGTTCACATTTCGATATCTTTAAAAGTTGAAAAGATCTCCCTGAAGTCCTTCAAAGACCTCTAATCATTAGGAACTCCAGCTAAGTATTCCCTGAAGGACTTTGCAGAGTTGAAGGGAATGTTGAGTTAGGGGTTGGGCCTGCTGATACAGCACTGCTTCATTCGAAATATCCTCCAATGAGAGTTTGCAAGCACCAGAAATAACAGGTTGTTTAAAGCTGAGGTTTATCTCACAGTCTAGGTTCCATTATCTCCTCAGCACGCCAGCACACACCTTATCGTGAGTCAAACACTGATGCCACGGAGGGGGAAATGTGAGTGTGAGCCCCCAATCAAACCTCAAACACACAAAAAATACCATCAGCATGAGACAAAGCGCAGCGAAGGCCTTGGCACCAGTAAACATGGAGTAACATTTTAACATACAATAAGTGAGCAATAAAGAAATAGAACCACTTGGTCACCCACGAGGGTTATCACCACTGAACACACACAGTACACAGATGGCGGGGGAAGAGGTTACTTCTTTCACACTGGTCTGGCCTGTTTTGCTTTTAAAAGTCAAAGTCCAACTGCTGGACCAGCAGAAATAAATAACCCCTACCCAGGGCACGAGGAGCTTCACTGTCAGGAACTTCTCAAGTGTGTTAAAGTTCAAAAAAAGCAGGCGAGAAACCAGCATGTCAGCGAGGCTCAGGCTGATTCTCACGCCCGCCAAAAGCGCCCATGCATGTCGGCTGCTGGAGGTTAGTTACTGCGACGGCTCAGAGGTGCAACTTAAACACGAAGATGTCATTTAAGATTAACTCGCTCCTAGAGGGTTTTTTCACATCCTTCTTGCAGCTGAGAAGAATTTGACAGTCCCCAAGACGAAGGCTGTGATTTACCCATGACTATACATGGCACACATGCATGTTTAATTTTTCACATGAATCTGTCCACCAGGGGTCCCCTCAGTCTGGAAAATGCTTATTACCCCCGACTAATACCCCAATTACCCAGAGTCCAGCAAGGCTTCACAACATCTAGCCATTCACTCAGACACAGCAGCGGCTGGAGTGAGAGGAGACAGCACAAACACTGGTAGATAAACTCCGGTCCACCAGCAGAGGTACAGTAGGGCTGAGCCGAGCGTCACTGAGGAGGAACATGTCAAGACCTCCCATCAGCCTGAACACAATCTATAACGACGTCTTAAAAAGCGCAATTCCTTTTCCCCATGATACAGCCCAAACACCACGGGAGATCCAACCAGCTCTCCGCCACTGAGGGGTTGGTGTTCTTTGAGATGTTTAACTAGATTGGGTCTTTCAGAACTTTGGCAAGTGATGGAAAAGGTGTGACATTTTTGAACCTGCAGAACTTCTGCCTTGTGACTCACATGATGACCTGTCCTTGTCACGGTTACTCACAGAGAGGTTGGTACAGAAGCACACTCACAGATGTGCAGTATATACAGTGATGAATGTCTTACCCATAAAAGTATATATATATATATACATATATATATATATATATATATATATATATATATATATATATATATATATACACATATACATATATATATATATATATATACACATATATATATATATATATATATATATATATATATATATATATATATATATATGTGTGTGTGTGTGTGTGTGTGTGTGTGTGTGTGCATATCAGCTTTTTAAACTGATTTTAACTGATTTAAATGTGCTCTCTCTCTCGTATACGTTTTTACGTATATATATATATATTCTGTCAGCTAAGAAGCAACTGAGGCTACCAACATCTACATCATGTTAATCGTTAAATGGATTAAATGGTTATCATTAATGTGTGTGACGCGACTGGCTGGGTCATGACTGGTTCATTGATTCTGCCATTCCAAAGTCACACATTGCACCACGTGTGCATCGACCAATCGCTTCTGCGTTCTTCTACGACCATAATTCATCACGCTCGATTATCTGCATGGCAGTGGAGGGCAGGATACGTGAGTTCGCGGGAGGTAACTACACGCCTCTCTTTCACACGTGGTGTTCCCGATGCACACGCGGGCCACGTGCCCTTTATCTCGTCCCCGCACCTCTCCCGCGTGACGCTCCGTCGGCGCTTTCCATGCATCATCAGCGCGGCGCTACTGCTGTGCCACACGCTTCTTAGGAAGAGTCCGCGCACTACGGCGCTTCGCCCGCGATTTTCAGTCTCGCACCTGAGGTCCGTTTTTGCTGTTCCTCTGCCTTTGTCTCCTGTACAGTCGCGCCTGTGCGACACCACAACCTGTCACACCTGTAGTATGTACAGTATGCCATGCGAATGTGTCAGGAGCTCAGGAGAGTGTTTGAGTCACGCGGTACGTGTGTGCCGTTCACGTGGAATCTCACCTTCCGCCCTCTATTTTCTAATTCTGCCTTTTCACACTCTCACATTAGGATGCACAGGGTTGACACCTGGGTGCTCTTCCTTGATGATGATGATGATGATGTGTGTGTGTGTATGTGTGTGTGTTTGTGTTTGTGTGTGTGTGTGCATGCGCGTGTGTGCATATCAGCTTACTCCAAAAGTTCCACTGATTTAAATGTGCTCTCTCTCTCTCACATACACTCTCTCTCTCCCTCTCTCTCTCTCTTTCTATCACACACACACACACACTCTCTCTCTCTCTCCCTCACTCTCTCTCTCTCTCACGCACGCACTCTCTCTCTCTTTCACATATGCAGTCATAACCCAGGCAACACATACTACAGAGACACCACAATCTCATTTCAAAGATGGGTAATTGGATCTCCCTTTGCGGAATAATTACAAACTAAATCATTCTAACGGCGAGCCTGCCACGTACATGTCAGGCCTCCGTGTGTGAACACTGTCTGTGCCTCTGCATGGCGTATGTATTATGATGATGAGAACCCCTGCTGTCAATACTGTGTGTGTGTATGCATGTGTGTTTAATGGATTATGGAAGGTAGGATCTTATCTCTAGCCCGAGATAGATATGTGTTTACATATATCCTGAGTGTGTCTTTACACTTCAGCGCCTTATTCCATTAAATGTATTGTGAATTAAAGTATCACATTTTAAAATAAGTCATATGTGGTTTTCGCATTAATTTTAACGCTAATATAAACAGGGCCGGCCAATGGAGGATGGGTTCCCGTTGGAGTCCTGGTCCTCCCAAGGTTTCCTGTACCAGGCTTCCTCATCAGGGATCTGGACCCATGGTAGTTCACTGACAGAAAACATGTAAACACAGTTTACTGGCATGTACTGGTTTACTGGTACGTGTTCTAGCAGTGTAAGAAACCACTGAACAGAAAATGAAAAAATCAGCCATTAGAAGTGTGCACTGGGCGTCCCAACGTGAAACAGCTGTAAAACCCTTTAGTGTTTCATATGACCATGTCCACTGCTTGGACCTGAAGATCAGTATCATTTATTAAGCAGTAGAAACGGGTAGAACAAACAAAGAACTCGATCCTCTCTCGACTCCAAGGTGGCTCTGTATATTTGGCATCGTTTGCACATCCATACTGCTCAACTTTGCCCCTTTATATTGCCCTCTCTCATATCCACCCTCCACTTTAATCCTTCATATCTGACCATTTTAACAAATGTTTCAGTTCTTAGCAAGAGTTCTTGTTGCATACTAAAATGCTGAAATAGACAACCCAACTTGTGGTAATATTATTATTAAACATGCTATTTTTGTACATATACAATTGCAGAATCAGTTCAACAAGTTGGATCATTCTCCAAACCAAAACAAAATGAGTTACTCATCCAGATGCTGGGGTTAATTTACTCAGACATTTGGGTTAATCCAAAGCCAGGTTGCAGAGTTAATAATTACGGGTTAAGTGGCACACACACACGCACGCACACATACATGCACAAACACACGCGCACACACACACAGACTATAATGCCTACTTATTCACACGCCCTTTCACCCCTGTTTCCCCAATTTTACAAAGTCGACCCCACCCCAACAGGTGTTCTCTCTCTCTCTCTCTCTCTCTGGAAAGACGTGTATTCAATTAAATTTAACCTTGCTGTGTATGTAAAACGCTATCAAATACAGCGCCGAGGCTTAAATGAATCGCTATTGTTCTCTGACGACATTGTGATAAATGTAGGTTCTATCGCATTGATCACGACCATGAAGTAATCTCAAATTAATAACACGTCGGTTCATTGACGGAATACTACCTTCCCTGTTTAAAAATACGGAAGCCTCGATGTTTAGTTATGGTCAGAATATCTCACTCATGTGCATATCCACCAACGGCTGTTACAGTGCTGTAATGGGACAGATTTGAGATAGATTTCTAACCTAATTAAAAATCAGTACTTCAAATTCCGTGTCATTATTCCAGAATTATATTGCAGTATGTGAGGGGGGGAGTAATGTGTGAAAGCAGGACATTTCCTCCAGTAAACATTTGTGTTGCCTGCTGTAATGATGTTATTAATTATTTGTCTGTGCTGCCGTTTGTGCTCACGGCTGTATGTATAGGCTAAACCACTGAAGAACTATACTGTAGGAGTATCAGCCCCTGTGCTATGGAATGGGCTTAGTTTTTAATGAGGGCCAGGAACCAATCGCCTTCCGGAAGGGCAGGTTCTGCTGGTCGGGGCGGAGTTCTCTATTCTATTTAAAGTGAAGCGGTGCGGCGCCTTGAATTTTAGTTTACCTCCGAGAAGGATCGCGCCTGAGTGTTTAATAACAGGGAAAAGCCTTTGTTTCGAGAGCGAGCGGAGTAGGTACGAGAAACCGCCGATGGAGCGAACGCCCAATTAGTCGTAGTGTCCAGGAAACACGCAGGTATTTTTTAGAGCCTGTTCCGTGGTGGCTATCTGTCATTAACGTAAAGAGCGCTGCAGGTGACGTTTGGTCTGTCCGAACATCTAGAAACAGAAACGTTTCTTTTGTCAGTAGATCTATATAAGATGTTTATCAGTTTTTATCAGTGGTGATATGTCCACTGAGAAAGCTGGAATGCTCATTAGACGTGTGGGGAGTGTTATCGTGCGTTAGATGTTGACTTGCCCTTGCGCCTTTGTGGTTCGCTCAAGGCGCATGACATGTTTACATATCTAAGCGCGCGAGTTTATAGGGAACGTACTGCCCGTTCCCGTTCGCGGTCTGCGTTGTATTTGCTCTTCCTAAATGTCTTTTTTTTATTCCAGAAGCAGTATTCCATGTCTCTCCTCTGCCCTGTCATTGATGGGAAACCAACTAGACCGGATCACCCACCTGAACTACAGCGAGCTACCCACCGGGGATCCATCGGGCATCGAAAAGGACGAGTTACGGGTCGGCGTGGCATATTTTTTCTCCGATGAAGAGGAGGAACTGGACGACAGGTCTCAGTCGGACAGCTATAAAGACAACAGCCCGAGTAAAGACGGTCCTGTGGCGCTCAGCGAGGTTGAGTATTCAGCTTTTTGCTGCCAGGAATGTATATTCTCCAAACTACGCGAGAACGAAGACCTGAACGTTTATTCTGTGAAAACTTTGCTGACCATGTGCAAACCAGGGGATTTGCTGGAGTTAGTGGCCAACGCTCAGCCACCCCACTGGGCGATCTTCGAGGGGGAGGACCAGGTTATACACCTGCACAAAGGAGAGATCCGCAAGGATAGTTTGTTTGATATCAGCTGTGGTCGGCAGGGCAGGATAGTAAACAGTCGATACCGCTATCGGCCGTTGCCCCCTGATTTGGTGATGCAGAACGCGAGCGGGCACCTGGGTCTAAGCAGCGGCGAGATTTGCTGGACAAACTCGGAAAGTTTCGCTGCTTGGTGCCGTTTCGGGAAACGGGAGTTCAAAGCTGGGGGGGAAGCCCACTCGGCGGAGCAACGCTACTTCCTGAAGGTCCACCTCTCCGCGAGCACTGTTCATACCCTCGTGTTCCGCAGCCTCGAGGATATGATACGGGAGAGGCGGCGCGTGGACGCCAGTGGAATTCTGGAGGAGCTGTCGCTGGTTGACGGGAAAGAATGAGCGGATTTCAGCGTCGTACATTTTAGAAACCCTTGCAGAGACCACTGCGGACGTCTCGGGACTGTGCATGCCTCTGGGAAGGGGTGCTTTCCTTCTTGTAAGACTTTGAGGAATGTGTCTTTGTCCTAAAATACGGTAAAAAAAAATTGGCAAAGACAACGCCCTTTTGGTTGTGGTGTGTGATTCAATGCCCTGCAAATCACCATGTACCTTTAAAGAAACGAAAGCCCTTGTCATAGCACAGATTTTGCGCTCCTGTTAGAATAAAACTCCGGTATTCTTAGCCGAGCCCCGCGAGCGTTGGAGCGTATTGCGGCAGATGGCTCGTGTGGAGCTCGCCGCGGCGCGCAGCGTTGCTTTGATTTATGATTGATTCTCTCTCTCTCTCTCTTTCTCTCTCTCTCTCTCTCCCTCTCTCAAAGCTTTAGCTAGCCGTGGTGCTCACGCGCACCTGTGCAACTGCATAATAAGTAAAACCCAACAGCTCCACACCTTCCACGTCCAACTGGCGATTACACACGTCTGTTTTATTTTATTACAATACGCGAAATGTACATTTTTCTGCTTTGGAGTCCATATTTTTGTATTTTAGTTAGTAAGTTAAGAAATCTTTGTTTTATTTAAATAAACTTAGATTGCCGTATGGAATTTTTCTGTGGTGTCTCGCCTTTAAGTGTGTTTTTCTGTGTAAAAAAATAAGCGAGCACTTGCTGGATGACCTCGCCTCAACGAACAGCTTGCTGCGGCATTTCAAATCCCACACGAGCCCTTCACACGCATCCTCGTGCCTGCCGTTGCTTGATTATTTATTTATTTTAACCACGGGTAGCCGTTTTTCCAGACTGAGCCGCTGGTTTACTGTGAGCGTATTAGTATGCGTGAGGGGCGAGTGTTGGTGCGCTACCGTTCATGTTTTGATCGTTCATGCATCTTGCCACCTATGCAAGTCGTAGATGTGTTGTAACGAGTAAATGGTTAAAGCATGAGCTCAAAGGCCACCTTCAGACGTAGGAGACGCGCCTTGGCGTTCACTGTTGTGATGATGCGGCCTAAACTTCTTGCAGCCGAACATTGAAAGTAAACTCCTCGTTACTGTTTACGCATGTATCGCCATACAATGTCCGACACGTGTTGACGATTTTTTTTCTGGGAGAGCTTGGCCTTCGGCACACCTTCCGAATAATCCAGACATATCGGGAAATGTGTGTTGTTCTCTGTGTTGTCGGTTTACAGCTGCGACCGTTTAAAACAGCCGAGCAGAGTTCAAAGGCGAACGTCTTTTCATGTTTCGCGTCATTTAAGTAGCTCGCTGAACTAGACAACTACCACCGCTTTATATTTAAGGGTTACGACTCGCGCGACCACTCCTAGCTACGGTGTTCTGCCTGCGAGAATCGTATAGAGCAAGTCATGGGAGGCGGGTGTGTGTGATGCAGTAGGCTATACAGTGCTGGTAAATATGGTCACGCTCCGCTGGGTTTTCTATTAGAGTCTGTAGGCTGCAGGGATCCGCTATGGTATTCAGTGCTTCTTCTATGTCCTGCAGTATCTTTCTATCTGGATTCTGTTTAGAAACCCTTTGCCTGGTCAGTACTAACGAGTCAATTTCATGTTGGTAAGTTCACAGCAAACCATACAGTTTAATCACATTGAATTCTGCAAGTGTTGATATGCTCCGAGCAGCATCTGTGTAGCAGTAAATCAGACTGTTGGAGGCTTATGTGCTAGTGTGGGCCTAGTGTGGGCCGACTAGGTCTAGTGTGGGCCGACTAGGTCTAGTGTGGGCCGACTAGGTCTAGTGTGGGCCGACTAGGTCTAGTATAGGTTGCATAGGTCTAGTATAGGTTGCATAGGTCTAGTATGGGCCGACTAGGTCTAGGTCTAGTGTGGGCTGACTAGGTCTAGTCTAGGTTGTCTAGGTCTAGTGTGGGCCGACTAGGTCTAGTATGGGCCGTCTAGGTCTAGTGTGGGCTGACTAGGTCTAGTCTAGGTTGCCTAGGTCTAGTGTGGGCTGACTAGGTCTAGTCTAGGTTGCCTAGGTCTAGTGTGGGCTGACTAGGTCTAGTCTAGGTTGCCTAGGTCTAGTGTGGGCTGACTAGGTCTAGTCTAGGTTGTCTAGGTCTAGTGTGGGCCGACTAGGTCTAGTGTGGGCCGACTAGGTCTAGTGTGGGTCTGACTAGGTCTAGTCTAGGTTGCCTAGGTCTAGTGTGGGCTGACTAGGTCTAGTCTAGGTTGCCTAGGTCTAGTGTGGGCTGACTAGGTCTAGTCTAGGTTGCCTAGGTCTAGTGTGGGCTGACTAGGTCTAGTCTAGGTTGTCTAGGTCTAGTGTGGGTCGACTAGGTCTAGTATAAGTTGCATAGGTCTAGTATGGGCCGACTAGGTCTAGTATAGGTTGCATAGGTCTAATATAGGTTGCATAGGTCTAATATAGGTTGCATAGGTCTAATGTGGGTCGACTAGGTCTAGTATAGGTTGTCTAGGTCTAGTGTGGTCTGTCTAGGTCTAGTGTGGGTCGACTAGGTCTAGTATAGGTTGTCTAGGTCTAGTGTGGGCTGACTAGGTCTAGTATAGGTTGTCTAGGTCTAGTGTGGGCTGACTAGGTCTAGTCTAGGTTGACTAGGTCTAGTGTGGGCTGACTAGGTCTAATCTAGGTTGTCTAGGTCTAGTGTGGGCTGACTAGGTCTAGTCTAGGTCTAGTCTAGGTTGACTAGGTCTAGTCTAGGTCTAGTCTAGGTTGACTAGGTCTAGTCTAGGTTGACTAGGTCTAGTCTAGGTTGACTAGGTCTAGTATAGGTTGTCTAGGTCTAGTGTGGGCTGACTAGGTCTAGTCTAGGTTGTCTAGGTCTAGTGTGGGCTGACTAGGTCTAGTGTGGGCTGACTAGGTCTAGTGTGGGCTGACTAGGTCTAGTCTAGGTCTAGTCTAGGTTGACTAGGTCTAGTGTGGGCTGACTAGGTCTGAGTCCTTCATCCACCTATGTAGTCTTGGGAGTGTCAGACTTGACTGTTAATATGGAAATCAGAGGAGTGAACATGGATACGAGAACCAGAAGGGCAGGTTACTGAAACCCTGGGAAACGTTAGACACTAACACCTCTGAACGCGCTCTAACTTGTTATACACACACTCTCTCTCTCTGTTTAAACCCAATGTAGCCTTGGAGTGAGGCACCATCTCAACATCTCATTCGTTTATCCTTGGAGCAACACACTATAACCCAGTTCTCCCAGTATGTGGTCATGGAAACCCCCTTTACTGTCCACTCGTCTCTCTCCCGTCTCTGACGATCTGTCGTCAGGGTCGTCTTTTTGAGGCTGAAAATTGAGGGTAGTAGGGCAGGAGGCTATATACAGAGAATGGGAACTGTGTGTGTGTGTGTGTGTGTGGAGACAAAGGGGCCCCAGGGGGTTAATGCTGCTAACATAAGAGCCGAACGGAACATCTTTAGCCTGAAGTCAGTCTGCTTCTCCGTGAAATCCACCTCTCCCTCTCTCACACTGTCTCTGTCTCCCTCTATCTCTCCCTCCGTCTGTCCCCATCGCTCTGTTGTGTGTGCACGCGTGCTCCTGTCTCCTGACCTGTGCGGTATGCCACGCACCCTCAGACCTGCTCGGGTAGGAATGCCTGCACTCTTCCTTTAACACCCATAACAGCATCTCACAGGCTTTTAGCAGTGTGTGTGTGTGTGTGTGTGTGTGTGTGTGTGTGTGTTTGGTTTGATTGTTTTCAGGCAAAACGACACTCGGCAGCTGCTGTGTCTGAGTGCCATAGTAACTGTGCCTCTTCTCCATCCCAGCTCCCTTATTGGTCCAAGCCAGCAACAGCTGTACAGACAAACATCCTTAACGAGTCATTATCTCCTCGTTAGCACTGACGAGGCAGGAGCGACAGGATTAATGCTTCCGGACTCAGGCCATTTGGTTTTTATGCTTCGTAGCATGTAAGAGAGGTGAGCGGTTAAGATGGCCGCCTGGCTTGTTCATGTACTGCTTCCTGAGATCTGAGTCCATTTTGGATCGGAGAGGTTCCGAGCACCGAGGGTTTCCGCACATAACCGGGCGTGCAGAGCTGCCTGGGCTCTAGGGCTGGGGTCAGGGGTCATTGGCGATGGACCGCCATGCCGCCCGGGACTCGTGCGTCCCCTCCGCACACAGCGCGCTCGCCCCAGGTTGCTATAAATGCAGATGGGCTTTCCAGGAACCTGCTGGCATGACTCAGCAAAAATGGGGAAACTGGGGCGGGGGAGGGGTGGTGCAAAAAGGGTGGAGGACTAGTTCACTTAAGTTCCCAACTGCCCTTGTGCTGGGACAGAAGTGGATGCACCTGTGAAGTGGAGTGTGGATGTTTACACAGACCCTTCTGAACACACACACACACACCCTTTAATGCTCTGCATGTTCTAGCCTTGCCTGTAACAGTCCCAGATGACAGATCCTTTGTAAACACAGCATTTACTCCCCCACAACCCCAGCTGACATCACCAGTGCCAAAGCTGGAGGTTTGCACTTAATTAGTGCTTCAGCCATTTGATTCTATATCCCTCTGCCTCCAACTGTGTGTGTGTATGTGTGTGTGAGGGAGAGAGCTTGGTTGTACTGCTGTATTTGTGGCAACCGGATTGGGTGGAGTATAGTGATCTTTATTTGCAGATGGTTGCAGGGCAAAATGTTTGTCTTCATGTCTACAATGGAGGGTGTGTGTGTGTGTGTGTGTGAGAGCGTAGTGAATGTGGACTGCAGTGCAGGGATAGTAGCTGAAAGGTGGCAGCTTGCTGAAAGCAGAAGCGGGTCATCTTGTGCTCTGTGTGTGTGTGTGTGTGTGTGTGTGTGCGCGCGCAGAGGCGTGGTTCGTGGAGCTCCATGGGTTCTGAGAGATGTCTTATGACTGCCGGTGAAAACCAGATTAAAGTGAGACAGAATCCATCTGACTGTCTCCAGTACGAGACATGGTCTCCATAACAGTACCAAAGTTTAGTAATTGGCTTCTGTACTTCATGTGCAAATATATTCACACCATGTGCTGAAAGTATAATCTGAAGAGAATAAGAAGTGATTAGTAAACACTATGTATCGCATTTTTGGGCACAAGGCTCAAAACAATGGCTGCATGTCATTGAGAGAAGAAGGCACAGGATTAACTCCTCTCAGCCCCTCCCTCTTTCTTTGGCTCCTCCTCTCAGCCCCTCCCTCTTTCTTCCACACATTTCTTCACTTCCATCTGTATCACATCACACATGTAACCTGGGCACGCACACACACACACACACACACCTTCTCAAACTCTTTGTTCTCCCTGACAAAGCCAGTCTCTCTTTGTTCAGAGCCAATGCTGCTGTCAGCATCACAGTGATGTAGCTCAAAGCCCCATGTCACCTCCTGCCTGCGTTAACATGCACCCCTATCAGGAGGCTCCACTCTGGCCCTCGCCTCCATCACCTCCATCATCTCTACAGCCAGGCTCACTCCACCTCCACTCCTGTTACCCCCGATCTCCCTTTTGCATGCAGGTGGAGGGACGGACACTTTAGTCTTTTAACAGAGCATCTCCGCTCTGTTGATAACCTACCGATCTCTCAGGCTAAAATACATCTCCCCCCTTTTATCATGTAATTAGTGTCACATATTTGAACTTTTGACATTTTTATCATTTTTTATTTATGTTCATCTTGTTTGCCTGCGTTGACACCTGTAATGTTGGGAGACAAGTTTAGGGATTTTCTCACATTTGTGTGTTTTTGCTGTGAGACAGGTGAGACAATGTAATCTCATGTCCTCATAAAAGGTTTTGCTACCTAAGAATGCCTCTAATTAATTCAAATGTATTCATAAGTCAATAGCGCAGCTGCTAATGTGGTTATGTATATAAATGCTGATCTAATTGTGAAGTACTCTATGTTGTGCTGGTACTCTGAGGTACAAAAGAGCTCTAATCTATGAGCTGCACAATGAATGGAACTGGGTCAGGACAGGGGCGGGACTGGGTCGGGACAAGGGCGGGACTGGGTAGGGTCAGGACAGGGGCGGGACTGGGTCAGGACAGGGGCGGGACTAAGGCAGGACTAAGGCGGGACAGGGGCAAGTGTGCATGTGTCTGTCCCACAGAAGACATTAAAAAAAACCTCTAAAAATGCTTTTGTGTTGCAGACTGACATTTGTACAACACGAAAATATGTCAGAATCAAACCTTTCATTGCTAAGTGCTTTTTTCTTTTCCCAAAAGCAAGTCACTATTATTGGCACCTGTGCGTTTAGAAGAACGGTACCCGTGTTTGGAAAGACAATGTCACAGATCGTTCCACTGTAGTCCTGGACGGGGCAGGACAACCTCTCTCCCCATCCTCTTCCTCGAGGGCAGATCAGGGTGAGGAAGGCCCCCAGACGCGTCATTTTGTGGTGGGTGCATCTTTTTTTTTTTTCCCCTGTGAATTTGGATGCAGGCTTTGGATCATCGCTGGGCGGGAAGATCCAGTCACGACGGTTCCTAGTCTCCGGAGGCAGTCGGGTTTTGATCTAAAATAAATTCGATTCTCTAGCGCTATTTGCGTCACATGATGCCACAAAGCCATGTTCCAGTGGCACCGTTACCGGTGACAGAGCCAGGAAAATAATCCTGAGATGGCAAGCGTAGGAACGCAGCCCAACTCAACGGCAAAAACGTTCCACGTTTGGGTGACGCCAGATATGGGATTATGATATTAATCTCAAACATGCCAGTGTAAAAAAACCACCTGAGTCAATGAGACACAAAATAAAATGGACTGTATTGAAAGACATACAGGACATTTGGCATGAGAGCACCATGGACACTGTGTGTGTCTCAGTATGAGGTAGGAGCAGTGTGGCACCTGTAGGTCGTAGATGGAGAAACTACTGAGAGTGGAGGGTGGAGGTCCTCAGGTCCCTGGGGTGTGGTGGCAGGACCAGCAGGTGTTGCAGCTTGGGTGGTGCGCCGGGGTCCTGCACCTCCATCACCACAGGCAGATCCACGGGAGGGAGGGGCGGCTCTATGAAGATCAAGATGGAGTCTTTAGGCTAACAACTGCTTCTGGGAGAAAAGCCCTACAGCGCCCAGACCCACCGGCCACCGTCACCACAGTGCACCTTCAGGAACCCTAACACACAAGCACAAGCTTCACTCTTCTGTTCCAAATAAGTTCTATTTGTATATCAGCTGTAACGTGTTTTTACACTAGGACGTTTCCTCAGAACCTCATATGTTCCTCAGCGCACGCACATGCACTCTCATTAAACTCCGATCCACTTTTACCCAAAAGCAACTTGGAAAGAGGCAAATGAACTCCAACACGAGCACCCTGACGGCTGCGGAGTAACCGTGACTACGGGCACACCGCGGGGGGGGGGGCGGGTGGTCCATCGCACCTTCCTAGCGTAAGCGGTAGCGCTGCGGACTGGCTGACGGTTTGGGGAGGCTGAGGGAATGTCACGGCCCCCCCCTGCTGTGTGCAGGCAAGGCAGGCCAGATTGCTCCAGTTTACACCCACAGTCTCCATTAGCACCTTTCAGTGGCAGGATGCAGCCCACTTTGAGCACTAGCGCTGCGGCTAAAGTGGTGGCCTGTGGACGGGGAAGTGGAAGATGGACGCTGGGTTAGTGATCAGGGAAACGGCAGGGAGCTGTGTGGCACAAACGCTCAGAGATGGAGCCTGAAGCGGCTACGTGCGGCTCAGTAATCTAAAAGCAATACCTTGAAATATACAAGACCAGGCCACTGATACACACACACACACACACACACACACGCTCGTATTCGCTCTATTTCTGCCTACATGCCTGTTGTGAACAAGTAGCTCTGCTGCTGGCTGGTGTTTACTTGAGTGGAAACGAGGTCACCTGACAACTCATCCGCACGGCACGTAGGAGTGCATAGGTCATGACCTTCATTTGACCTCTAGTTTACATTTCTTGGGCAACATTCCTGCGCCGGGATCATGATGAACACAATAGCAAGCAGGCTGCAAACCCATTCTGCATGTTTACGTACACACACACACACACTCCCTTGTGGTGCATGTTTCAGGCTTACTGGCGCTGTCGAGTTCTCCCCCTGGTCGGATCAGTGTTAAGCCGCAGAAGTGTGTGAACGCCGTGGACACTCCCAGAATGTCCTACTCTCTCTCCCCTCAGGAATGGATCATCTGTGTTCAGAAGAATTGAGAGTGAATTCATGGGCCTTCTTCCATAAAGGAGAGGTGGAGAACGACAGAGGGGGGGGAGAAGTAAAATATTTATGATGAAGAAGATAAAGAGATGAATCTCAAACAGGGCCAAGAACACTGTAGGCAGCAGCCCAGGTGGAGAATCAGCGTGAGTCACGCGCCGCACACAGACAGCGCCATGCAATACCAACACCCAGGACTCCTCCTGCCCTCTGGGTGGAGGCTGGATTGCAGAGAATCCTCATTCCATTTCAGCCAATCACATAACTGCTCTGCATGACCCAGAGCTGACAGGCAGGTGGCTCCTCCAATGACCTTGTTCTGCTTGAATTGTGTAGAACCAAATCAGAACCAGTCAATTCAATCCCCCCCCCCAGAGAGCTGAGTGTCTGTATTGTATTTCGGCTCAAGCATGTCGAAATCTATCTTACTGATTTTTGCTGTTTATGAGAGATTAAGAGTAATGTGAACAGCAAGACTTTGCAACAGCGTGTACTACGGCATTATTTCACATGGAGTTTTAAAGACAGATTTTCAATGGTCTGACCAGCATATTCAATAAGTCCTAACATAAGAATAAAGTTCTATAGTATTAGGCTATTGCCAATTACTTGTTCCATTGCATACAATATAATTCTAATTAAAAGTATGAAATAGAAAATTCTAACTCATAATACGCTTCTTATATGTTATTGCAGCAGAAAAGTTCAAATGTCCATGCTAATATTAATGAAAAACGTGGATATTCATTAACAACAGAATGCTTAAGGGACACATGGTAATTAAGGCTAATGGTAACCTAAATGCCAGGACAACACTAATATTGGAATGTTAAAAACATCAGGTGCCGTCATTCAGAACTAGTCCTAGTACATTATAATGTTCAGAACCAGTCCTGGTACACTATAATGTTCAGAACTAGTCCTGGTACATTATAATGTTCAGAACCAGTCCTAGTACACTATAATGTTCAGAACCAGTCCTGGTACACTATAATGTTCAGAACCAGTCCTAGTACATTATAATGTTCAGAACCAGTCCTGGTACATTATAATGTTCAGAACCAGTCCTGGTATATTATAATGATCAGAACCAGTCCTGGTACACTATAATGTTCAGAACCAGTCCTGGTACATTATAATGTTCAGAACCAGTCCTGGTACACTATAATGATCAGAACCAGTCCTAGTATATTATAATGTTCAGAACTAGTCCTAGTACATTATAATGTTCAGAACTAGTCCTAGTACATTATTGTTCCCTTCAGTGCTGTGCAGTGTCTCTGTGGCTTCGTCATGTATTCTCACACTAGTGGTCCATGGGACGGGACGTTTTTGTCCTGTTAGTGTCCTGGACTGTGTTTTCTTTCTTTGACTTATCTTTTGATAATGCAGTAGTGTCCGTCCTTAATCGTTAAAGGTGCAGATAAAAAGTGTTTATATAAGATAACATTTATGTGGACTTAAGCTGCATTTTTTACTTTATAGTAGATTTCTGAATTATTGAATTAAACAATGTAATTAAAAAATTACACTAATTACCTGAATGGTAATATATTTTATTGTAGATCTCAAACATCACAACTGTAGTAATTCATTATCATGTGTGATGGGCAGTATCACACTCCAAACAGTGTTTACCATCACACATTAATGAACGTCTTCACAGCACAGTCACCAGCAACCCAAATGCTGAACTTCAGCGCAGGTCGCTGATCTCCTCGACCTGCCTGGCAGTATGATTGGCTACAGAGCGTGTGTCAAATGGCTGGGTATCAAATCCCTGCAGCTCCTCAGCTATCCGTGTCTGGAAGCACAGGAGACTACAATTTGCTCTGCCCTTGAGGTAGAAAGGGCAGTTGGGCTAAATACACAGCCAAGTCTCCGGTCTGAGAAGCAGACAGCCCTCTGTCTCCTTCTTCTCCACCCTAGTGTCACACCGCCTCAGGAAGGGTGGGGAAGTGTGTGGGGTTGCAGGAGGGCGTGGGTTCTGTCTCTACGTCCATGGGAGCTCCATGACCCTGAGAACGTGTTTGACTTCAAGGTCTATCGAGAATAATAATGGGCGACACATCTGAGCTACAAAGGGTTTAGCTTCTATTAAACCTGCAAGCAAAATGAATGAAAAACAACACCGTACTGGAGACACATCAAGGCAGCAGTGACGTCGCTTCCACTGTCCCAGCTCAAACCTTATGTTCCCTCCTGTCCAAGGTAGCTGTGTTGCTTTGTTACCGGTTCCATAATGGCCACAGTCTCATGAAGGTGGCGTAACCAGCCTGTGGACTCGAGTTGCTTTGTGTTGTTTTGGGAATCCCAGCCTGGTTTGTTTATTTACACCACAGTCCCGGCTTCAGTAATGAGTCACTGCCAACCACACAGAGTAGAAGCACCAACTCGTACCAACTGGGGTACCAGCTGGGATCTGCTGGTGTGGCTGCAAAATAAATATAATGTATCATACATAATATATAATATATTATCTACTCTCCACACTCCTCCATCTACACTCCACACTCCACCCTCCGACCCGCCACCCTCCCCACTCCACACTCCGTCCCTCCACCCTCCCCACTCCGTCCCTCCACCCTCCGTCCCTCCCCACTCCACACTCCGTCCCTCCACCCTCTATCCCGCCACCCTCCGTCCCTCCACCCTCCACCCTCCACACTCCGTCCCTTCAACTGTCCCATTAGAGGTGCAGGTCAATAAATGGGGTTCGATGTCAAGGGACGTAAAGCTCTTCAGTGGACTGAACTGATGAATGGGACACTTGTCACCCTGAGAGCAAAGCCAGGCTGGACATGTAGAGGTGGCCGTAAGGTGACGGCTCGGTCACTCAGCTCACTTAAGAATTGAATTACTGGTGCTTTTATTTTCACCTTTGTGGACAGAGATGAAATAATCAATACAGTGGTCAGAGATGTCAGCAATATATTCAGATCGCTACACTGTGGTGTGTTGTGGTTCAGTAATATCAGAGACCCATGATGTACCACAATGCCAGTCGGTGGGCTCCCGTGGCTGTACGGTGTGTGTGTGTGTGTGTGTGTGTGTGTGTGTGCGTGCGTGTCCGTTACGGTTCGTTTGTGGCGTGTCCTGTTCGTTAGCACTGGTTCGGTTCTTTTTCAGTCTGTGTTGTCTCACTGAGACTTCTCTGATTGGCCTGCTCCATACTGGTGTGAGCCTGCTCCATACTGGTGTGAGCCTGGTCCATACTGGTGTAAGCCTGCTCCATACTGGTGTGAGCCTGCTCCATACTGGTGTAAGCCTGCTCCATACTGGTGTGAGCCTGCTCCATACTGGTGTGAGCCTGCTCCATACTGGTGTAAGCCTGCTCCATACTGGTGTGAGCCTGCTCCATACTGGTGTGAGCCTGCTCCAGAGCCTGCTCCATACTGGTGTGAGCCTGCTCCATACTGGTGTGAGCCTGCTCCAGAGCCTGCTCCATACTGGTGTAAGCCTGCTCCATACTGGTGTGAGCCTGCTCCATACTGGTGTGAGCCTGCTCCATACTGGTGTAAGCCTTCTCCATACTGGTGTGAGCCTGCTCCATACTGGTGTGAGCCTGCTCCATACTGGTGTAAGCCTTCTCCATACTGGTGTGAGCCTGCTCCATACTGGTGTGAGCCAACTCCATACTGGTGTAAGTCTGGTCCTTTATAGGCATCCTGAAGAACACTAAGATCAAACAGCACCGTGTGCTTTGAACAGCGCTGTGTGATTATGGCTGCAGACTCAGACGTTCTTAGAAACACAACAGAACTGCCACAGATTTTGCTGCCTTGTTCAAACGTATTTATTCATAATAGATGTAGGACTGAAATCGAGTTAAATGAAGTAAAGTGCCATAAAGTGTATTTGATCCCAAAGTTTAAAGACTGAGATTTCATTCCTCTCACCACAAGCTTTCAGATCACTTGTCATGATTTAAATCTGTGAAATACAATCAAGTTGTAGTTGTGTGTGACTAATCGTGTTGTAGCCTGGAGCATGTTATCCTGAGACAGGTGACTGACACAACATAAACATCCCACACCATCTCATTCCATACATGAACTTTACCATCCTAGACTCACACACACACACACACACACAGCTACATGGCAGATTCAGTTTCCTCCAAAGAAACAAGAACGTCTCCATGGCAACCTGACAAAATATGTCTTCCTTGCACTCTATTAGTTTTAGAAGAGGAGAGGGTGGACAGAGTGTCCTCAGGAGAATGGACAGTGTCCTCATGACGATGGACAGAGTGTCCTCAAGATAATGGACAGTGCCCTCAGGTGGACAGAGTGTCCTCAGGAGAATGGACAGTGTCCTCATGACGATGGACAGAGTGTCCTCAGGAGAATGGACAGTGCCCTCAGGTGGACAGAGTGTCCTCAGGACTGCAGGAGAAGAAGAGATTAAACACATATGCATGTTCACCTCATCTCTTCATTGATTACTGATGGACTGAGGTACTAACACAGCAGCGGTGTCCTTAGCAGAGTTAATGTGATGTAGTATCCTACACACACCTGTTCACACATACTCACACACACACACACAGGATGAACAAGGACAGAATTGTAGAACTGTGCATAAATGTATGCTAATCTTTTTGGAACCTTTTAACCCAACCAAAAATGCTTCATCAGCATGATCACACACACACACATACACACACACATACACACACACACACACACACACACAAATGCATCCACGCAAACACACCCATATGCATGTATGCACACATACGCGTCCACACACACACAGGCAAACACACACATGTGCATGTGCACACACACACACACACACACAGATCTACACTCACCATGTGCACTCTGCTAGACTGTATTATTTAAATGCAGGAAGCTAGTTGTGAGTGATAGAGATGGAGAGAGAGAGAGAGAGAGAGAGAAAACGATGGAGGGAGGGAGGGAGGCAGTAGGGGTGAGAGCTCCTGAGTTGAATTTAAATCTGCATCAGAAGTGCTGTGCTAGGCGGCCCAGCTCCAGACAGGTCCCGTAACACACTTGGGTCTCCACGTTGCAGGCAGTGACACCAAGGAAAAAGTAATCCCACCACATCACCACATCACCACATCATCGTACCAGAGTCACTCATGGTGCCTTACACGCCTATTTACATACACATGAACAATATTTACATGAGTTCACATATTAGGAGCGTGACAAAACAAATTCACACAAATTACCAGCTAGAGTCCGTGTTGGATTATAACGCATCCTGCAAAACCTGCAACACCCCACTGCTTACTGGGGGCAGCACATTTACATGTAAAATTTGAGAAAATATAGATTTCTTAGATTTAAATTATATAACCAATATAACATGAGCAACATGTATTGTTTCCATCATTAGAAATCGTGCTGTTCTTACAGCTGACAGACTTTCCCCCCTCACCACTGAAAGCTGCAGTTGGTTCTGATCTTCACCGTCCAGAAGCTGGTTCTGATCTTCCCCGTCCAGGAGCTGGTTTTGACCTTCACCGTCCAGGAGCTGGTTCTGATCTTCCCCGTCCAGGAGCTGGTTTTGACCTTCCCGTCCAGGAGCTGGTTCTGATCTTCCACATCCAGGAGCTGGTTCTGATCTTCACCGTCCAGGAGCTGGTTCTGATCTTCCCCGTCCAGGAGCTGGTTTTGACCTTCCCGTCCAGGAGCTGGTTCTGATCTTCCCCGTCCAGGAGCTGGTTCTGATCTTCCCCGTCCAGGAGCTGGTTTTGACCTTCCCGTCCAGGAGCTGGTTCTGATCTTCCCCGTCCAGGAGCTGGTTTTGACCTTCCCGTCCAGGAGCTGGTTCTGATCTTCCACATCCAGGAGCTGGTTCTGATCTTCACCGTCCAGGAGCTGGTTCTGATCTTCCCCGTCCAGGAGCTGGTTCTGATCTTCACCGTCCAGGAGCTGGTTCTGATCTTCCCCGTCCAGGAGCTGGTTTTGACCTTCCCGTCCAGGAGCTGGTTCTGATCTTCCCGTCCAGGAGCTGGTTCTGATCTTCCCCGTCCAGGAGCTGGTTCTGATCTTCCCCGTCCAGGAGCTGGTTTTGACCTTCCCGTCCAGGAGCTGGTTCTGATCTTCCCCGTCCAGGAGCTGGTTCCGACCTTCCCGTCCAGGAGCTGGTTCTGATCTTCCCCGTCCAGGAGCTGGTTCTGATCTTCACCGTCCAGGAGCTGGTTCTGATCTTCCCCGCCCAGGAGCTGGTTTTGACCTTCCCGCCCAGGAGCTGGTTCTGATCTTCCCCTTCCAGGAGCTGGTTTTGACCTTCCCGTCCAGGAGCTGGTTCTGATCTTCCCCGTCCAGGAGCTGGTTCCGACCTTCCCGTCCAGGAGCTGGTTCTGATCTTCCCCGTCCAGGAGCTGGTTCCGATCTTCACCGTCCAGGAGCTGGTTCTGATCTTCCCCGTCCAGGAGCTGGTTTTGACCTTCCCGTCCAGGAGCTGGTTCCGATCTTCCCCGTCCAGGAGCTGGTTCTGATCTTCCCCGTCCAGGAGCTGGTTTTGACCTTCCCGTCCAGGAGCTGGTTCTGATCTTCCCCGTCCAGGAGCTGGTTTTGACCTTCCCGTCCAGGAGCTGGTTCTGACCTTCCCGTCCAGGAGCTGGTTCTGATCTTCCCCGTCCAGGAGCTGGTTTTGACCTTCCCGTCCAGGAGCTGGTTCTGATCTTCCCCGTCCAGGAGCTGGTTCTGATCTTCCCCGGTCCAGGAGCTGGTTTTGACCTTCCCGTCCAGGAGCTGGTTTTGACCTTCCCGTCCAGGAGCTGGTTCTGATCTTCCCCGTCCAGGAGCTGGTTCTGATCTTCCCCGTCCAGGAGCTGAGCAAAGGTCCAGGCGTTTCTGGCGTGTTTGCTCAGGCATGTGAGGGGCAGCTATTAGCGTCATTTCTGAGAGGGTGCTCAAGCAAAAGCCCCTGTGTGCTTCCCATTTTCACGGTACCTGTTATCAGCGTAAGGGGTGCGGTGTGGGTACTTACCGGCAGTTGGGTCTGCACTGGTACGTCATCACACATCCCTCGTGAGATCCTCATCAGTGCTCCGTAGAAGGCCAACCCTCAAGGCAGACGGGCGTGTCGGCAGTATTTGAGATCACGCCTTTCAGTGATTCTGGAATGACAAAATGGCGTCTGTTCCAACCTCATTGGACCTCATACTCTGGGTGAGGGTTGGGTGTGTTGGGTGGAGAGAGGGGGTGGTTGTGTTGGGTGGAGAGGGGGTGGGTGTGTTGGGTGGAGAGAGAGTGAGGGTGTGGGTTGGGTGAAGAGAGGGGGTGGGTGTGTTGGGTGGAGAGAGGGTGTGAGTGCAGGTTCTCCCAAACGACAGTTCCTAATGAAACGACCTCAGCAAGAGGCATGACAGAGCTTCCGAATGTGTGTGTGTGCACGCCCATTAGTATCAGAGAGATGAAAGCAAAGGTGTGTGAGATAAAGAACTCGCTGAAAGATAAACAAAAGAGAGACAGACAGAAATGGGGAAGCAGAGACGTGTGTGTGCGTGTGTGTGTGTGTGTGGGGGGGTTCAAATTTCAGTTTGTTGACAGCATCTTGACTTTTGAATGAATTGATTTTATACATGGACCAAAAAGCAATCATCCAGGAAAATCAAGAGAATCAACACTTGTAGATGACTGAGAGAGAGAGGTAGAGAGAAAGAGAGAGGTAGAGAGAAAGAAAGAGAGAGGTAGAGAGAAAGAAAGAGAGAGGTAGAGAGAAAGATAGGGAGACAGCAGGGGAGAGAGAGATGGAGCAGAGAGAGAGAGAGAGACCTCTACTCCATGCTGCTGACTCTCTCTCTCTCTCTCCCTGTCCTTCCCTTTCCCAGCTCCCTTTACCCAGTTCCTGCATGTTCCACTGGCCTCTGGCCCCTGTGAACCTTTCCCACAGCTATAATTAACACACCGCTGCCAGATAGCGGAATAAACAGCTGTTGTGTGTACAGCCTGATTCATCTCCGCTGTAACGACAAACTGTCAGCCAGGCTGTTCCCGAGTGACGATGTTCTGTAGTAGTGGTCACGCCACAGGACCACTGTACACACCACGAGGCAACAGAGCAGAAGGGGGGGGAGAGGCGGGGCTTCTATACCTGCTCGATTATGGCCGCGTGATTGGCCTCTACAACATTATCGAACTTTTATGTCCTGGAAAATCGCTGATGTAGAGGTCAGCGCCAACAGCACTTTGTCGTTTTTGCAGTGTGTGTTTGCCTTTGGACAGGAAGAAGGGCACTCTGACGTGTGTGAGGGCCACGATGAGAATATTTATCTATTCCCTTACGTCACTTTTATGACTCATCGACTCTTCTGCAGCAATTGACACGGGATTAAAATGGATTAAGAGGGATTATGATTAACAATGAGGGAGAATTCATATGTGGGGTTATTGAAATACATCATAAAATCTGACTCATCTGACTGGTTACATAATGAAAGGCAGCAGCTCTGTGTGATTGGCTCTAATCTCAGGAGAGGAGACAGAGGTTTGTCTTAGCACTGTACAAAAGTACAATGCAGAAATGTGCAGATACCCCAAATACATGGAGGGGGGGTGGGTTGCTTTGTAGCCATCTGAACTCAATCATAGAGAGACTGAAGGAGAGAGACAATAAGAATAAGAGGGAGAGAAGGAGAGAGAGAGAGAGACAGAGAGAGAGACTGAGGTAGAGAGACAGACAGAGAGTGAGAGAGAGAGACTGAGGGAGAGAGGAAGAGAGAGGAAGGACAGGCAACAGAAAATAAACAAACCCTTTGTCTTTTGTCTTTTTGCAGTGTTTAATTACACATTTTGGCTGATATCCAGTCCAGGGTGAGATGGGTAATTGCAGGGTGAGATGGGTAATTGCAGGGTGAGATGGGTAATTGCGGGGTGAGATGGGTAATTGCAGGGTGAGATGGGTAATTGCGGGTATGTGTGATTGACTGTGGGGCCATTTAGAGGCTTCGACCATCACGCGTTTGCCAGTACTGCAGGGATGGATGGGGCAAAGAGTATGTCACCATGGCTACCAGCATGGTGACTGCCCGCTAAGTCAGTGTATGGCTCCTCCCCTTTAGGCCAAACCAGTAGAGGGATTTATGAACTCAGACCCGACCGTATCAAAATTAGAGTCCCACACATCACCAGCAGAGCAGATTTACGAGTTTCCTTTTTTGAGGTGGACCGTGATACCCTTATCTTTACTATGTCTGTGGCAACCTCACACACGCACACGTCCACACATGTCTATGGATGATTACTATCTGTATAAGATGGTTTTTCACTGAAGTGTCTTATTGGACTCTCATCTAAAGCACAGTAGCTAAAAGGAAATCTCTCTCCTCACAGCAGGCCAGCAAAATGGCCCTGGAAGTTCAAAAACTTTAATGTGCATTTGTTATTGGAAAGTAAAACAGAGTGCACACGCACACACGCACACACACACACACACACACACACACACACAGACTCCAAGAAAATCATGTTCTGGAGAGATGATGAGTGTACGGATGGACCTACAACATAAGACTGAAACAGGCCCAGCTAATCTGCAGAGTGAAGATCTCACAGATGTTCTGCAGACCTGCCTCACTCCACACCTGATCTGAGAACAGCAAGTGGACATCAGCGTGCACACGAACATGTCATTCCATCAGGCAGGAACTGACCCCAGGACACACTGCATGGAGTCTATGAAGTCTCGTGCAATCTTCCAACTCCCCTGCGACTTCAGTGCAAGGACAGACACAGGCCCTGTGTGGTTCCCAGTTAACTGTCCTCTAGTTGCTCAGCTGCTCACGTTTGGGTTCAGCTTCGGATTCTGTTGGAGAAATGACACATCTCACCTCCCTGATCCTTTAGTCATTTCCACTTAGGACAAACTGCATGGACCAGAACAAGAACGTATTCTTAAAAGGACAAATCATGTCATGCCTTAAGATCACAGCTTCTCTTTATACAGGTATTTTCCATTTTTACTTTAGGTTCTTTGGCGTCTAAAGTAGGAATATGTTCAACACATTGGCATTTCAACATCCGCAAAACTGTCTCTCCTCATCCTGTACGAGTCCTAATGGACAAGGACTGTTCCAGCTCATGGGTAATGAGTCTCGCTTCACTCGAGTGTGTGTGTGTGTGTGTGTAGCACAGTGCAGATTACTCTAGTGGGAGAGCAATCAAAATTCTTCCTCCCTCCCTATCTCCCTGTGTGTGTGTGTGTGTGTCTTCTGAGTATTTCAGGCTACATCATCAAGGTAGGTGTGCACATAAAACCTCCCAGATTCATCTTCCTCTTTCCTGATCTCTTCATGTCGCTGCACAAATCTTTTACCAAGACAGAAATGTCCTTGGAGTCCTTAGTCCCTCCACGCCCACCGTGTCCCCCCCACCACGCCCACCGTGTCCCCTCCACCACGCCCACCGTGTCCCCTCCACCACGCCCATGTGTCCCTCCACAATGCCCACCGTGTCCCCTCCACCACGCCCACCGTGTCCCCTCCACCACGCCCACGGTGTCCCTCCACCACGCACACCGTGTCCCCTCCACCACGCACACCGTGTCCCCTCCACCACGCCCACGGTGTCCCTCCACCACGCCCACGGTGTCCCTACACCACGCACACTGGCAGAACCTCAAACATCCTTCTCAGAAACCACAACCTGCATGAGGTCAGCTCAGGACATGCTCATGATCAGGAACCGTGAGAAGGAGATTCAGGACTCACGGGCCAACGCACGTTTAGCCTGGTGAGCGATGTGAAAGGCGACGTAGTAAACACACCTCTTCATATCTGCTCAGGCCGTTAAAGTGTCCTCCCTCTGTGTAGAGATGATTAGAAAATTAATTAAGTTATGGCTCTCAGAGTTGTTTCTCAGCTCTCAACAGTTTATATATTTAGTATATTAGTCCAAATATAGGCTAAATGTATATGTATATGCTTTTATGTATTGTTTTCCTGTTGTTATGTCTGATCTGTAGGGTTTTAATCATAACAGACATTTTGGTTATTTCAATATAAATGAGGTCTTTATTTGTGGTTATTATTGGGCTTAGCACACAAACAGAAATGATTTCTCAGCCATGAAACAAAATGTAAACATCAACCACCTGGTAAACACTGTAACAGTCCGAGGGTAGAAATGTGGGTTATTCTGAGGGTAGAAATGTGGGTTATTCTGAGGGTAGAAATGCGGGTTATTCTGAGGGTAGAAATGCGGGTTATTCTGAGGGTAGAAATGCGGGTTATTCTGAGGGTAGAAATGCAGGTTATTCTGAGGGTATTCTGAGGCTGAATTAGTTGGCCCTGTATTTCTGGATGCCTGCTTTGAGTTCTCCCACTGCGAATTCAAATAGTTCATCTAAAATGGCGAGTTTAAATGTAGCGTTCAGAATGCTTTAATTTCTGACACCCGCAATTATGTCACAGGGCTTTTATTTATTTATTTGCCTGAGAGTAAAATTTGGGGCGCTGTGTGAAATGTACTGAGTAATTGGGAGAGAGCTTTTATTTTGGTGAGCCTGTTAACATACTGATGGAGCACCTACAGCCCGTCTAATGTGGTGGTAAATATAGTCTTATACAGTATGCAGGGAACGAATGCAAACAATCAAGGCAGGAGAAACGCAAACACTCACGCGGGACGTGACCACGCGGGACGTGACCCCGCGCTAACGTACGACGCGCCTGATGCTGAATAACTGCTGGAAACAGGAGGCTTTTAACTAATCAGCGAGGGCACTGTGCCCAAACACAACCTGATTGTCTTCATTTGTGATGCTTCCGTTAGTCCTCGGTGGGAAAATCTTGTAACGTCAGCCAAACGGGAATAAAATGTCCCGCATAAAACCCATTTACAACAGCATTTGTTTACGAAGCTTTCAGCTGATTTGTCTTGTTGGCCGATACGTTTTACGCACAGCGGGAGAACCCAAAGCTGTGTTCCGAAGCTGGAAGGACAGAGACTGTAAAGGGACAGTGGACGGGGCTACCAGGAAGGACAGAGACTGTAAAGGGACAGTGGGTGGGGCTACCAGGAAGGACAGAGACTGTAAAGGGACAGTGGGCGGGGCTACCAGGAAGGACAGAGACTGTAAAGGGACAGTGGGTGGGGCTACCAGGAAGGACAGAGACTGTAAAGGGACAGTGGACGGGGCTACCAGGAAGGACAGAGACTGTAAAGGGACAGTGGGCGGGGCTACCAGGAAGGACAGAGACTGTAAAGGGACAGTGGAACCATGTTATTAGAAACCATGTTATGTTGGAATGAATTGCACTTAAGCAAATTCTGGTATTTAGACTCTCCTTACAAACCAGACCAACAACATGTTCAATTTCCCATGTCCATGTTTTCATGCTGTCCAATATTCTGTTAATAATGCCCCTGCTCACTCATATAACCACGTCACACACACTACAGCAAGCGCACTAATTCATCCCCAACAGCAACGTCGGCAAATAAGAGCCGTTGTGGTCGTGTGCCGCGTGCTCTGGGCTGGGATCTGCTGCCATGCCAGGCCAGTTCAGGTGCGTCTCCGTACGTCTCCCCACACAACACCACTTCACCTTCACACAACCGTTTCCCACACTAGCTGACTTGATGTGTCCAAAGCACAACTGCTTTTGGATATTATAAAACATACTCGCCCCGTCGTGTTATAGAGATCGTCTCACATGTCACTGCCTGGTGATCTAAGAGTGGCTTGGATTGTTCTCATTATTATACTAATGATATAATACGTGCTGTACGAGTGCTTGCAAACACAACATATGACACAAAACATATAGAACCATAATGGGGGACAAGACCAGACCAGAGGCCCCGACTCATCTGTGCTGGGCAGGACCAGAACCAGCCTTACTGCTCGACCTAGAGGAGTTCACTGAGGTGGAGGGAGGAGGAGAGACAGATGGGGCTGACTCTGTTACGGCTGGGGTGGGGAATACTCCCTTTTGTTGCATTAGGTGTCATTTTCAAGCAATTTATTAGCAACCCCCCCCCACATACATACACACACACACACACACACACCGAGGCAAACGCACACAAAGAGAATAAGTTGCAGTGCCCCATGGGAAATCAGCTTGCTACTCTACAGTTGTATCTTTCCCCAGCAGCAGGTGTCTACCCAAGACCACCCCTCCAACATGACGTAATGCGCTCAAACAGGAGCTCAGAGGTTGTCTGCCGCGTGTTGAAGGAGAATCGCGACTAGCAGCCGCTTCTGCAGATGCAGACTGATGCGTCATGCCCAGAAACACAAACAAACAAACAGCAAACTCAACGTGAACCCACGAACAAGTACTGCTAATGAGCAGAGGATTCTGGGTCGTGTGCCATGCACGCGAGGCAACAGCCATGATGATTGTAGCTGCCAAAGCTGTTAGCTACATATACGCCGGTTCAGATGAACTCATTCGTGTTGCCGGGAAGGTGATCAAGTGGCAGGATCCAGTTTACGCGAGAGAAGTGGATCCTGCCGACGATACAGACGTACCTGAAGCAGGAGGCCCAGTCTGACAGGAGATTGAGCTCACAGACCTGCTGCTAATCTCCGCCCAGAGCGGCACGGTGCTATACGCCTCTCGTGTCTCTTCTCCTTTTTCTTTCATTCCTCTTTTTAAGGTTTTTTTTTAAGACATGAAATTGGATTCTAACAAATCGACTGAACATCTGCCTCATTTTCATCTTGTCAGCAAATATTTCCAGGATGCTCCGTTGACACCGTTTGAGATCGAGGTGTAAAAATATGCGTTTTTAGGTCGGCGACACATGACTGGAACACGTGGGCCGGACGCGGGACGCCGAGGCGAGCGGATTCTTCGCCCTGACAGACGCCGTCAGTCTGGCGTCCGTCTCTGCGCTGTGAAACACGTCTGTTCTGTTGGGACGCATGTACGGGCGTTGTGGTCCAACAGGACTCTGGCCAGTTTACATCTATGCCACACGCAGACTGGGGGACACTGGGACCCAGGAGCCACCGTGTCACTCAAGCCCGACGTCTCACTTCCAGCTGTTAGGAGACCAGCCACCAGGGTTGGCAGCCAAGAACCCAACAGAGCTGTAAATGTCACATGGTGTAATTTAGCTTTTAATTGCACCTCTTCATCAAAAGAAAGATTTCATCGTCCATCTAAAGCCACAACCATCATACAGAATCGAGCTCATAGAATCAGCTGTGTATAATATTAACAAAACAACAGACTGATTCAGACATGTTTACTGACACACTGTACCAAAGCAAACAAGGGTTGGACCAGTGGAGAATAAAGGGGGCGGGGCAAACAACACGTTTCACGTGAGCTGAACCCCTCCAGATGACCAGATGAGTCGTGGAAATACCTGGCAAAGCGTGGGGACACGTGTCTGGAAGAGTAACCCCAGGGAATCACAGCTTAGAAATGGGATTGATTGTTTTATACCATGTGCGTTGTGTTTGTATAATCAAGATGGATCTTCTTGTTTTGTTTATTTACTTATTTACATTTGTTGTTGATGCTTGAGGTCACTGAACTCAAATACCACAATTATTTCAAAACAATAAAACCTCACACACAACAAGCCCTGAAGCAAAAGATACAATTCCATATTAAAGTTCCACATTTTTTGTATTAATGTCTTACATAAATTCATACACCAAATAAACAGACTTCATTGTCCCAGTAATTCTACTCACATTTACAATTTTCCGTTTAAGCATCTAGAAAAAGACGGTTAAGTAACCACACACCCCCTGCTTCAGCTCCGCCATGATCAGTGTTTACACAGCCTCCACGTTAATAACGCAGACAGCTAACCGCTATTATTGTGCACGGGGCTGACTACAAGGAGAAGAAATTACATTTCTTCCAATTACTCCAGAAAACCAAAGTAATCCTAGATTACTGTTTCCACCAACTGATGGGCTTTGAAATCCTCCACAGATGAACACGGTAGCATCTCACAGGAATTTATTCTGCATTCGTTCTGCGCGGAATGTGCACTGCATTCCAAGTCCTACCCACAAAACACGCCGGGCAGTTTAGTAAACTCAGTGGGGACGAGATGTGAGATGTGATGGTATCTCAGATGGAATACACAACACGGACCCTGAATTAAATTACATATTTTTTTCTATCTGAAGGGATTTTGGACACTGCTTGACAGAGACTATGTGGCGGCGTTTGTCTGGGTGAGTTTGTCTTGTCCGGACGTTCCGGATGTGTAGGGAGCAAAGCTCATCTGATCTGTAGTTCACCATAAGCTACTCAAAACCTCGAAACGCAGAGCAAAAACACAACGGTTCATAACTGTCCACAGTGATCCGAGAGTCTCGGCAACGCTCAGCCGTAGACATGTTTCTACAGCCTCGTAAACTGGGTGAATATGCCCGATAAATTCCATCAAATAATTAAATGAATACCTTTAGTAAATTTTTCTGGGACACCACGTCTTGGTTCAGACACTAAACACAAATTAAGATGCGAGGTGCCTCCAATTAATCAGGCAGTTGTTCCCTAAACCATGAAGTGCTTTCTGTCACCCAGACATTCCCAGACGTAGAGAACTCCCCTTCCCTTCTGCCTGCTTGTCTTTTACCTGCAGCTCCTCACCACTGGCGGCCCGTCTCCATCAGGAGCTCTTAAAACATTGTTTCAAAGCAATATTCATATTTTCAAAGAACAAATCATAATAAACTGTCAGACTGACTAACAAAAGCATCCCAAAATAAAGTTTAAGACCATCTGACACACACACACACACACACACACACACACGCAGGCGCACACACACACACACGCAGGCGCACACACACACACGCAGGCGCACACACACACACACGCAGGCGCACACACACACACACGCAGGCGCACACACACACACACACACACACACTTTGAGGAAGACCAGGCCCAAGGCCGTAGCCTTCAAATGGCTCATTTAAACTGTTGCCCGCTCCTCAGGCACAGAGCTGACCTTTCACCCTTCCTGATTACGGTCATGTGACCAGGGAATGCTGATTACTCCCCTCACCTGCACACAGAACACACACATCTGTTGTTCTTTTACGGAGCCCATCATACCCAGTTATATGTCAGGAATCATAAACTATTTCCTCTGGTTTATTATAAACAAATTAATTAATTTCCATTCTTCTCAGCACACCCCCCTCCCACACACACACACACACACACACACACACGCTCATCAGAGGGTCAGAGAGAGCACAGTGATCTCAGGGCTTGAGATGGGCTAACGAGATGCCATGTGTTGTGATGACACCTGCTCTGCTGTCATGGCAACCTGGCACACGCTGACGTGAGCCTCTGGCTGGTCAGTCTAATTGCAGCACTGAGGCTCACTTTCAGCCTCAAACACACACTCACAGAGCAGAGAATAAAATAACAAACGCTAGCGTCGCCATGGCAACTGATCAGAGATTCAACAGTAGCTGTGAGTACCTGAAGAGCAGGACGGAGTTGAAGTTCACACACACACACCCTCTTACAACTACACACACACTCACCTACACACCGAACAGGTCACAAGCTTACAAACATCACAGGGAGTTTCGGGTCACTGATGATTGCTCTGAAAGCTGAGGACACACAAACATGACACTCGCGATATTCTCCACTGTGTTTAGGAACCTCTCGTCCCAGGCACACATCTTGGATCATGTGTCTGCATTTGCTGTGTTCCACAGGACTCTCGTTAGTGTTCAGACTCCATGACCTACCAGTGTGAGGGTAATATCAAAGACAAGTCCATACATGCACCTATAAGATGGTCTGGCTTGCCAGTGGATGTGCCGATGCCGTGGTTGGATGTGCCATTGCCGCAAGAGGACGTGCTGATGCCAACTCCTACCTGAGGCTCACCATCTGCATTGAAGGGACTGTGACTACTCGGCCTGGAATTAGAACTATAACTATAGAACTATATTTGAACTATAAATACGGACTTCTGCTAGCGGGCCGGCCAATGGAGGATGGGTTCTCTTTTGAGTCTTGGTCCTCCCAAGGTTTCTCCCTAATTCCTGCCATCATTGGGAGTTTTTCCTTGCCACTGTCGCCTCTGGATTGCTAATTAGGGATCTGGACCCACGCGATTGTAAAGCTGCTTTGTGACAACATGTGTTGTAAAAAGCGCTATATAAATAAATTTGACTTTGACCAATACATGTATACGTGTTACATGATAGAGGAGACGTGTGTGATGCAGAGGTGGCCAGACCCTCTCACACGTAGCCTACTGTACACAAGGGGCCACGGCTATGGTTATGCTAAACTGTGATGAACAGTAACTTCACCCTTTCAAAGTGGATTAGTAATTAAAAAAAAATATTATAAAGAGATAAATAAATAAAAACCAACTAAAGTCAAGACAAGGCCTGTGAATTTTAATGAATGTTTTTTTCAGTACATTTGATCATGCTTCCTGATGACAGCATGTATTGAAGCAACTGTCTTGTTAGAAATTTATTTATCTAAACCGCAATTTGGTTTATCTCCTCCCAGTAACTGAGGAGAAAATCTGTTCTAAGTGGCAATAATTAACGGTTATTTTTAAATAAAAACTGGTTAAAAGTTTGTTGAATTAAATCCTCTCAGCAAATCCTGAGTATAACAACAATCTGGAAATATCTAATTATGCGTAAAAAGCTCTTGGTAGGACACGATTGCTTTGTTTATGATGTTGCTAGGTTACGCTAAAAACTCTCGAATTTTGGATAGAAAAACGAGCAGCTGTGATAGACTACGGACACTATAAAAGCTAGCAGTATTATTTATCATGGTCCAGATCCATCAGAAGAATGGACATGTGTGTGTGCAGGTGTGTGTGTGAGGTGAGAGGTAGAGACAAACACAATCCTCTCAGCTCACTCACCTGTTTTTTCTATTACCATAAAGTGCTTGTGAGCGCGCAGAGTCAATCTCTCCCCAGGTCTCTGTGCAGGTCTCTGTGCGGGTCTCTCCCCAGGTCTCTGTGCGGGTCTCTCCCCAGGTCTCTGTGCGGGTCTCTCCCCAGGTCTCTGTGCGGGTCTCTCTGCGGGTCTCTCCCCAGGTCTCTGTGCGTGTCTCTCCCTAGGTCTCTTCGCTGCCGGTCTCTCCCCAGGTCTCTTTGCCCCACTCCCTTTAATTTCCAATCATGCGCCTCCTCCTTGTGCCCTGACCCATTTCTCTCCTTTCTGCACCATTCTTCTCTGGGCTCTCCTCTACCTCCTTCTCTTTCTCTCACTCCTTCACATCCCTCTCGAGGGGCTTGACGGGCTCATATCAGCCGCGTAAGAGCATGTGCACACACCAGCACGCAGCCGCACCCTGCAGACGCAGGAGGAGTTAAGGGAGGTGAGGGGAGGTGGGAGGAGGGAAGGTGGGTTCCCCAGGATTTCGCTTGTCTGCAGTGGTTCTCACTGTTTCCAGGAAGTGGTCACGATTCACCTTTTCCTTTCTTGGCGTGCTCGTCTCCTCTGTGGTGAAGTGTGTGGAGATGTTGGGGAAAGCTGTGCTTCAGAGATAACCTTTACAATCGGATGTGAGCTTAAGTCAGTCCCCTTTCCTGACGCCAAATATAAACCTTTTCTTCTTTTTCTTCAGTCTGATCTCTACTCTACCAAGCAGACGGCCCACACCACAGCCACGGGTCGTGTTCCCTCCCCCCCGGGGCACAATCCGTCTGAGTAATGGGACGAGGAGAATACGGACTGGGATTAAAAGTCTATAGGGATATACGACAATGTAAAAGAGGAACCAGGGAAGCCAAAGACTTTACAAGAGTTACTGCATGATAACAATCAGAACAGATCTGGCGTTCATACGCGCAGCAGTAATACATGGTCCTCTATCCCAAAGACTGTGGTTTAAAAGCGTCGGGGAAAAAGTGGGGACGACCCTCCCCAATGAGTCTGACCTTTTTCATTTCTAATCTAATTTTTGGAAATACTCGAGATGTAAAGATGACATCTTTTTGATGGACACATCTGACGGTCTGAGCAGAACTGACTGAGCCTGTGAGCTTTCAGACACACAAAAAGATATTTTTAAAATAAATGGCAATTTGAAATGAATGAAGAAAAATGTAAAGGTTGAATTAATATACAGCTCCACAAACGTGAGGAAAACAGCTGGAATGGGAAGGACGTCTTGGGCGATCGCGAGCATCTTGAGCAAGCTCCGCCTTCCGGCCCATTATTCAATCAGCTCTGTTTAGCCAGTGAGTCTTAAACAATTTCATATTTATGCAAAACACGACTGTCAGCATCATCGTCTCATAGGCTGTTATTATGATTATTCGGCGCATAAGTGCGCTAAATTAATGAACGCGGCTTCCCGGCGTCTGTGCTAATGACGAGGTAGCACAGTACCTGAGAACATGGTGTAATTATTACCCCCGATACTCCGCCCACACACGCACGTGCGCATACACAGCAAAGAATGATGGGGTAATAACCTATCTCTGACAATCTGACAATCACACACCCCTCTCCCTCTGTGCTGCACTGGCGCGTGTGTGTGTGAGGAACGTTGACCCGTGGCTCTGTGATTCTGTGATTACTGGAAGGACCTGGCTGCTCTCCAATCAGGAAAGGACACGAGTCCATGGTGCGGTCCGCCCCCTGGAGAAGAAACCCAGCACGCAGCTGCCCAGGCTCGTGGTGTGCGGGTCACGTCAATCCCGTCAGCACTAATGCAGTTGCGCAGTATTAAGACTTTGAGAAGGTCCTAAGTCACCAGCCTGCTCCTACGTCACCAGTGCGTTCGGGACACGGTCTGGTCCTGCTCTGCTGAAGTGCACTACTTAATTAGAGGTTGAGGCTATGGATGAATGCCTGGAGCCTCGGAGAGAAGCTCTCTGGATTTCTGCTTTTATTGAGAGGCTGTGAAGCAATGGTAGGCAGCATATCGAAGTTTTGGACGTGATCTTCCTCTCAGCCTGAAGCCTGCTGCTTTTTACCTGAACCCTAACCCACCAGTGTCTTCATTAGACCGTGCCGACACCGCCCACAGACCCCGCCCACAGACCCTGCTCCCAGACCCCACCTACAGACTCAAACCGCATGACAGACACACCTGGTCCGGTCCTCATATTTTTTGGCCCAGTTTATCACGGGTCAGTGAGCCTGCCACCACAGCTAGAACCCAGGCAGTAGACAGGGATTCTGATATATCTGGCCACCACCCTGCACCCACACCCATGGAGCAGAGAAGGATTCTGATATACCTGGCCACCACCCCGCACCCACACCCATGGAGCAGAGAGGGATTCTGATATACCTGGCCACCACCCCACACCCACACCCATGGAGCAGAGAGGGATTCTGATATACCTGGCCACCACCCACGCCCATGGGGAAGAGAGGGATTCTGATATACCTGGCCACCCCCCCCCGCACCCACACCCATGGAGAGAGAGGGATTCTGATATACCTGGCCACCACCCCGCACCCACACCCATGGAGCAGAGAGGGATTCTGATATACCTGCCCACCACCCCGCACCCACACCCATGGAGCAGAGAGGGATTCTGATATACCTGGCCACCACCCACACCCATGGAGCAGAGAGGGATTCTGATATACCTGGCCACCACCCCACACCCACACCCACGGAGCAGAGAGGGATTCTGATATACCTGGCCACCACCCACCTTTGTCATTTGTTGTCGGTCCCTGTGTAAAAATCCCATTCTGGAGCAAACAGAAAACATTGTAATGTAATGGAGGGTGTGTTTCTGTCCTAAGATTCCTGCGAAACCCAAACTCCATTATGAACCCAGTTAATCCTCCTAGCAAAGACAGTTTTATTGTTGTGAATCCCCAAAATGGCGAGAAGATATCTGGGCTTTAAACAGTAAGCTGTTTGTGAAACAACAATTAGCCTGGACCACGTGTGTGTCTCCTACCCAGGTCTAATTCTGACAGTCCAAAGCAGATCCACCCCCAGAGGTTTGCCGACACACCTAGACACAGCACAGAGGAGGAATCGTAAATCCTGGGAGTGTGTGAGGAGTGGAGCTGGTTTTCTGGAGCGCTGCAGTCTGTCGTTGTCTGTCGAAACTCGAGGGCTAAGAAACGTGTGCAAGAGTAGCAGGAGCCTTAAAGGAGAACAGGACAACACAACAAGCACCTGACTGTAGACAGCCAGATAGCCCCGCCTCCTGTTCTGCCATGCCCCGCCCCCTGCCCCGCCCCTTCATCATTCCCCACCGCGTTCAAGACGAGAGAGCGCAGGGTTCAGAGTCCCACCTGCTTTATTTATTTATTTATTTATTTATGTTTTCATGACTACATCAAAAAAACAGCAAGCCAAACACACAGCACAATCATCCCCAACATCTTTGACATCGTGTGTAAAGCTGCGTTCTAAAGGGAATAAAACTGCTGTATATTCAGTCTGAATTTGCATACAGGTCTGGTTCGCTGAACAATCTGTAATAGAGGTGAGAACAGACGAGCTGGTCCAGAACCGGGTGCTACACCACCACCCCTCACAGGGGCGCAGTGTGCGTCTCTGAAAACAATAACGTGATTGTCTGGAGGTATTTTGTTGACTAAAATAAGTAGTAATTAACCCAACAGAAGATCTGCTGTTCCCCCCCAAACACACGTGGCACTGGAGAGACTCGCTCTGAATGTGGCTCGCGTTTCTGATTAGAATTCTGTCGCGTGCCGACCATTAAAGCGTAGTAGCGCTGCAACGGCCGCAGTAATGTGATTACACCCACATCAAACAGTGTCACCGTGACAGCAAGGGAAGACAGAGAGAGAGAGAGAGGAGAGAGAGAGAGAGAGAGAGAGGGATGGGGGGGTATAGAGGAGAGAGGGATGGGGAGAGAGAGGAGAGAGGGATGGGGGGAGAGAGAGGAGAGAGGGATGGGGGGGTATAGAGGAGAGAGGGATGGGAGGAGAGACAGGAGAGAGGGATGGGAGGAGAGAGAGGAGAGAGGGATGGGAGGAGAGAGAGGAGAGAGGGATGGGGGAGAGAAAGGAGAGAGGGATTGGAGAGAGAGAGGGGGGGGGGATGGGGGAGAGTTGGGAAGAGGAAAGGGATCATTATCCTAGTAGAACTGAGCCTTTTCCCCCAAAAACGTCCCAGCACAAACACCACAGCAGCAGTGCGAGTGCCAAGCATAGCAGGCCAGGTGAGCTCCTCTCTGAAGGGCTTTCATTCCCACCTAACCAGGGCTGGGAGCAGCTAATGAGTCATTGTGAACAGTCCTCTAATGGCACGCGTATGCAGCTCCAACTGTAGTAATACGATTCCAGTATGATGCCACTCCAAAACGTGACGCGTGTCACGAGTCGCGTCTCTCTCTCTCTCTCTGGGTTAGTCATGTGCCGGTGGTGGTGCGTTCCAAACAGACACGTGCAGACAGACAGACTCTCTATCAGCCGCGTGTCTCACAGCCACTTGCGCGCCACTGCGAGGGCGCTGGTGAAGGTGGCCAACGCCTGGTGTGTCCCGCGGTGGGCCAGGAGCAGGGAGCCGGCCTGGCTGGTGTGGCCGGCGGCGTGGAGGTCTCGGGCGGCCTGGTCCACGTCCCAGCTCCCCTGCGCCAGCATGTGGGAGACCAGGGCCGGGTAGAGGACAGTGTCCACGCAGGAGACCAGCATGTCAGCGTCCAGCAGCAGGGCGAGGAGCTCCGGGTCATACACCTCCACACTCAGCTGGGAGCAGGTGGAGATGAGAGAGGGAGGGAATGAAGGGGTGGTGAGAGTGTGTGTGTGTGTGTGTGTGTAAGGGTGTGAGAATAGATAGAGATGATGGGATAGAGAGAGAATGAGAGATAAAACAGGAGACATAGTGGGAAAGAAGCAAATTATAAAGACATGGCAAAAAAAAAATCAATTTCAATAAACACTTAAAATGCCACAAAGTGTCTCAGCCATTTGCTGCTGCTGCCTGTTTTGGTGTTATTGACTGGCAGGTTTATGAAAACGTGAGCACAGCCGTCCCTGTCATACCAACACTCTCACGTCTGCCTGCACGCGTGCACGTGAGCTATGAGAGAATCAGAGACGCATGCCTTCATCTCCTGAACCACAGTCAGCAGAGCACATTCACCGAGTGTGTGATCCTCCTGGACAACCCCCCCCAACACACACACACACACACACACACACACACACGAGAACTCAGGTGTTCTGTCATGCTGTGTGACAAAACCGTGGATGTAAACCTCCCACACGTGGTGGTGCAGGACTGTTGTGTGTTGTAAGCTGCCGTGTGTTGGGGACACTGGAAGATGGAGATCGTTACAGTAGCACGCTGGCTTTGCTACACGCACTGGCGCTGAACCCAGGAACTGGACTCCATGTTTACCCCAGCCCACTTCTCCTGGGCTTCTCACTGCTTCAGCGCCCGTGCGTGTGTGTGTGTGTGTGTGTGTGTGTTTGGCCCAGGCACAACACAAACGAGGCCAAAGTGACGGCCCTGCGGCAGCTCACACTCGCTCTAAAGGACAGTGTCCATCTTTACACACACAAACATGCACAAAATCACACTCAGATTACACACCCTCATAAAAACAAACACATAGACGAGACACACACACACCTGCAATCCACACACACACACACCTTTTTCGCTCCTTTTTTCCTCCGTGCTATAAATAATTCAGGTGTTAGCTTTAAGAAACCAGGGGAGCCGCTGAGGAGACCAGGCTGCGGAGGAGATGGTGTGGCGTAAAAATCAATCAGGTGCTCAAACTGATTAAAGACACACACACACACACACACACATGCATACACACATGTGGACACACACACAAGCCCGATCTACCCACACACACTAGCACGATCCACGGATTTGACCTGGTCATGATATAGCACACAGGTGTAACAATCCCTGTTATACACACACACACACACACACACGCTACAGACACAGAAATCCCTGCAAACATCCTTTATCCTGTTGCTGTCTGCATGGAGACACTGAAAGACATGGCATATTAGAGTGGGGTTAGAAGGGGAAAGACTGCAAACACTCCACGAGCGATAGCTAGTGTGTGTGTGTGTAACTGCACAAGAGGGCACTACAGAAAGGTGTGTACTTGTGATGCACATTTTATACACACTTGTGGAGTGATGGTGAAGCAATGAAAAACTATAGAGAATTTTGCTTTATATATACACCCTTCTTCCAGGGATCTATCTGTTGGGTGTGATGGGTCCACTCCTCCAGGGTTATAGGCTCAAGTGACAACCTTGTGTTAACCTCCCATGTCCAACCTCCAGTCCCTGTTGCTTCAGGCACTTTCTTCACTTGGCCCTGCCTCCATCTATTGCTGCTGTCTGATTGGTCCTCCTCTACCTGTCAATCTGTCTGGATCTGCGGGTTCCCCAGACCTTCTACTTCTGCACTCGCTACATCTCCTCCAGGTTGGAGTTCCCATCACTCACACACCCCACTCACCCCACACTTGTGAAAGAGATGGTGTGAATCACGAGGGAAGTATGGATTAGGAAAAGGCATGTGTGTGTGAGTGTGTGTGTGTGTCCACAGGAAAGAAAGGGAGAGAGAATGATGGAGAGAGAGAGCTATAGAGTGAAATGCAAAATATGGAGAGGAGAGGGACAGAGAGAGGACAGAGAGGGGGACAGGGACAGAGAACATGGAGACAGAGATGGTGTTGAAAGGTCGATCACGGGACTGTGAGGAAAGGCACAGTCCAATACAGAGATAGAATGACTGGGAGCTGGAGAGAAAGTAGGTGTGATAGGTGAATTATACCACTCACACACACGCGCACACACACACACACACACACACACACACTGAATGTACAATTCAAATGATAATGATAAAAAAGTCCATTTCCATTATCTTCAACTGAAACAGCTGGAAGAGAGAGAGGGAGAGAGAGAGAGAGAGGGAGAGAGAGAGAGGGAGAAGGAGAGGGGGAGGGAGAGAGAGAGAGAGAGAGAGAGAGGGAGAGCGAGAGAGAGGGGGGGAGGGAGAGAGAGAGAGAGAGGAGAAGGAGAGGGGGAGGGAGAGAGGGAGAGAGAGAGAGAGAGAGGGAGAGAGGGGTAGGGGGAGTTTGTAGTAGATGATCCTACAAACTGTGCTGGGGTTCGTAGGCTTGTGTATGATCAGTCTACTGTCTGATCTGAGTAAGAGAGGCGTCCTAGCTGAGATACACAGGGAGACAATGCGCAGAGAATCAAAGCACATGCACGGGCACACACACACACGCACACAATATGGGTATATCAGATGGCGATTTTATGCAGCGCTGAAGCACAGAGCAACACTATTACAATATGAAAGGCAGCAGAGAAATGAGAGAAGATGAGAGCAGAGAGAAAGGGATTCGCTGGGCAGTGTGGGATACGAGTGTGTGTGTGAGAGAGAGAGTGTGTGTGTGTGTGTGTGAGAGCTACTCTAATACTTTTCTAAAAGTGACAGACAGACACGCATGCATGCACACGTGCGCACGCTCACACACGCTCTCACACACGCTCTCACACACGCTCTCACACACGCTCTCACACACGCTCTCACACACAGCATGAGGACAGAATGACAGGAGTCAGAAGGCTTTGCTAGATGGGTGCTGTGTAGCGACGCTGGTTGGTGGGATGTCACGTTGGCATTAACCTTCACATAAATGTTGAAATCACTGGACAGCAAAATATTGAGAACTGAGGAACCTTAAAGTGCTTTAAATTGGTGTTTATATTACTTTTTCATAAATAAGGCTGTTATTACACTTAAAATAAGTGCAAACATTCTTCTATTATGCATAGTGTTTTGTCTATATTTCTATATTATCAGGGTTTTGGAACATCCCTCTGCAGTGTGCAGGAGTGTGGTAACACAGAAGGACTCCCCTCTCCTTGGTACCCCCTTCCCAGATTACACATAATGACATGCGAGTATATCGGTGTCTGATTACACCGGTCAACAGTTATTTAGCTTCATTCTTTCTTCTCCAAAGACGAGGGTTACAATAATGATAGTGAGGATGTGTCAGCTGTGCGGGACGCTGCATGACCATGCTGGGGTAGGAGGGGCAGGTAGCAGGGAGGGGCGCGTGCAATCTGCCCCGGGACGTACAGGCGGGAAGCCCACAGGCCGCTGCCCACCACCGTCTGGGTCTCAGCGCCAGAGTGAGACGGCAGAGGAAGTCCAATCACACCACGACACCCAGACGAGAAACCACCCAACATCTCAGACTGTTGGAAAACACAGCAGAAGCATTTATGGAGGACCAGAGTCCCGGGAGAGGATGGGGGTTCAGTCGCGTGTGACTTATTTTAAGGTCTAGAAATATCACGAGGAGCCATTTGGGTCCAGGGAGGCAGAACAGATGCAGCAGTGAAATGAACAAAGTGATTTGAATCACAGCTGATGAGGGCTGATGTTTGAGATGGCCCGTTTCCCTGGAAACCTTGTGTACCTCTACATCTTTAACTAAAGCACAGTGCAGTTACTCACTGAGATGTTATATGCATACACACACACACACAGACACACCGGCCACTTTATTAGGTGCACCTGTCCAACTGCTCATTAACGCAAATGTTGAATCAGCCAATCACATGGCAGCAACTCAATGCATTAAGCATGTAGACATGGCCAAGATGATCTGCTGCAGTTCAAACCGAGCATCAGAATGGGGAAGAAAGGTGGTTTAAGTGACTTTGAACGTGGCATGGTTGTTGGTGCCAGACGGGCTGGTCTGAGTATTTCAGAAACTGCTGATCTGCTGGGATTTTCATGCACAACCATCTCTAGGGAGAATGGTCCGAAAAAGAGAAAATATCCAGTGAGCAGCAGTTCTGTGGGCACAAATGCCTTGTTGATGCCAGAGGTCAGAGGTGAATGGCCAGACTGGTTCTAGCTGATAGAACGGCAACAGTAACTCAAATAACCAGTCGTTACAACTGAGGCATGCAGAGGAGCATGAATGCACAACATGTCGAACCTCGAGGCGGATGGGCTACAGCAGCAGAAGACCACACCGGGTGCCACTCCTGTCAGCTAAGAACAGGAAACTGAGGCTATAATTCGCACAAGCTCACCAAAATTGGACAACAGAAGATTGGAAAAACGTTGCCTGGTCTGCCTGGTCAATTTCTGCTGCGACATTCGGATGATAGGGTCAGAATTTGGTGTCAACAACATGAAAGCATGGATCCATCCTGCCTTGTATCAAAGGTTCAGGCTGGTGGTGGTGGTGCAATGGTGTGGAGGATATTTTCCTGGCACACTTTGGGCCCATTAATACCAATTGAGCATCGTGACAACGCCACAGCATACCTGAGTATTGTTGCTGACCATGTCCATCCCTTTATGACCACAGTGTACCCATCTTCTGATGGCTACTTCCAGCAGGATAATACACCATGTCATAAAGCGCGAATCATCTCAGACTGGTTTCTTGAACACGACAATGAGTTCACTGTACTCGAATGGCCCCCACAGTCACCAGATCTCAGTCCAATAGAGCACCTTTGGGATGTAGTGGAACGGGAGATTCATGGATGTGCAGCCGACAAATCTGCAGCAACTGCGTGATGCTCTCGTGTCAATATGGACCAGACTCTCTGAGCAATGTTTCCAGTCCCTTGTTGAATCTATGCCACGAAGGATTAATGCAGTTCTGAAGGCAAAAGGGGGACCAACCCGGTACCAGCAAGGTGTACCTAATAAAGTGGCCGGTGAGTGTGTGTGTGTGTGTGTATACGTAGCAACGGACATGAAAACAGCTGGGCTCATTAAAGCCATCTATTTACAAATCCATTTAATGTTCACTAATATCAGCTGATGTGTGTGTGTGTGTGTGTGTGTGTGTGTGTGTGTGTGTGTAACACAGGAAGGGGCCATTAAAAATGTATGACTGTGGTTCTTCCCCATCCTGGATGGCAGAGGCTGGCGTCCAGCTCAGGGCTTTACTGCAGTGGCCGTGGGGGCTGGGCACCACATAAACGATGTTAGCACTGCTCTATCATTTAAATCATAAAGCTCTTTAACCCCACCTCCCAACCTTCTGAGTGGCCAGCTACAATATAAGCCCCGCCCCCTGGGATTCTGTTAACATTTACGACTGCCGCAGAGAGGGAGGTGCATATATATATATATATATATATATATATATATATATATATATATATATATATATAAATGCTTACATACAATTCAAATATATAAAGATACATGGAAACATGTACAGATGGACACAGCTGGGCAGTGAGTAAATATAGGGATCAGAGTGAAGAATGCACAGACACACAGACAGAGAGAGAGAGAGAGAGAGAGAGAGAGAGAGAGAGAGAGAGAGAGAGAGAGAGAGAGAGCAGGTTACAAGAGCGGTTCCTGAGATCATAAGGGTGTTCACTTAAAAATCTGGTATTATAGAGGTTTGTGGGTCCATATGATGTACATGTATGATAACCCAACATTAGCCCAACATTAACCAAACAGTAACCCAACATTAGCCCAACAGTACACAAACCATTCTCAGCCTGGTATGGGCGTCAGGGGACAGAGTTACTGCCGACACAGCTGCCGCAGACACCTGTGTAGCCCCTCCTCCTGCACATGGGCACAGCTGTGTAGCCCCTCCTCCTGCACATGGGCACAGCTGTGTAGCCCCTCCTCCTGCACATGGGCACCCCTGTGTAGCCCCTCCTCCTGCACATGGGCACAGCTGTGTAGCCCCTCCTCCTGCACATGGGCACAGCTGTGTAGCCTCCTGCACATGGGCACCCCTGTGTAGCCCCTCCTCCTGCACATGGGCACCCCTGTGTAGCCCCTCCTCCTGCACATGGACACCCCTGTGTAGCCCCTCCTCCTGCACATGGACACCCCTGTGTAGCCCCTCCTCCTGCACATGGGCACAGCTGTGTAGCCCCTCCTCCTGCACATGGGCACACCTGTGTAGCCCCTCCTCCTGCACATGGACACCCCTGTGTAGCCCCTCCTCCTGCACATGGGCACAGCTGTGTAGCCCCTCCTCGTGCACATGGGCACACCTGTATAGCCCCTCCTCCTGCACATGGGCACACCTGTGTAGCCCCTCCTCCTGCACATGGGCACACCTGTGTAGCCCCTCCTCCTGCACATGGGCACACCTGTGTAGCCCCTCCTCCTGCACATGGGCACCCCTGTGTAGCCCCTCCTCCTGCACATGGGCGCACCTGTGTAGCCCCTCCTCCTGCACATGGGCACACCTGTGTAGCCCCTCCTCCTGCACATGGGCGCACCTGTATAGCCCCCTCCTCCTGCACATGGGCACACCTGTGTAGCCTCTCCTCGTGCACATGGACACCCCTGTATAGCCCCTCCTCGTGCACATGGACACCCCTGTATAGCCCCTCCTCCTGCACATGGGCACACCTGTGTAGCCCCTCCTCCTGCACATGGGCACACCTGTGTAGCCCCTCCTCCTGCACATGGGCACACCTGTGTAGCCCCTCCTCCTGCACATGGGCACACCTGTAGCCCCTCCTCCTGCACATGGGCACAGCTGTGTAGCCCCTCCTCCTGCACATGGGCACACCTGTGTAGCCCCTCCTCCTGCACATACTGAAAATGTCAAAAAGTATATTGTGGACCTAAAAATGAATCACTGGTCCAGATTCAGTCCAACGCCATTTTGCTCACTCACTGGAGACCTGTTTGTCCAACTTTATTTCCTGTGCAGAAAGGTGTAAAAAGGGTTTCTTGCTGTTTTCACACAAATGCCCCCCAGAGAGAAAGTGCTCAAGGAAGCGAAAAAGAGAGAGTGAGGGAGAGAAAGACATAGAGACAGGAAGAGAGAAGGGGATAGAGGGAGAGACAGTGGGAGAGACAGGTAGAGGCAGGTATATAGAGAGAATATGTTTGTAAAGGGTAGTGTCTGCCTGTCTCCTCTATCATCTTCATCTCTCCCCTCACAGTGTCCTGCTAAACCTCACGCTCCAGTACCCCACACAGTCCATGGTTCCACACCACACTCACATGCCAGTTTCACAACTCTCTACCCCACACTCTCTCTCTACTACCCCACACACACTCTCTCTCTCTCTCTACTACCCCACACACTCACTCTCTACTACCCCACACACTCACTCTCTACTACCCCACACACTCACTCTCTACTACCCCACACACACACTCTCTCTCTCTCTCTCTACTACCCCACACACACTCTCTACTACCCCACACACACTCTCTCTCTCTCTCTACTACCCCACACACTCACTCTCTACTACCCCACACACTCACTCTCTCTCTCTACCCCACACACTCTCTCTCTACTACCCCACACACACTCTCTCTCTCTCTCTCTCTACTACCCCCCACACACTCTCTCTCTCTACTACCCCACACACACTCTCTCTCTCTCTCTCCACCCCCACACACTCTCTCTCTCTCTACCCCCACACACTCACTCTCTCTCTACTACCCACACACTCACTCTCCCCCACACACTCACTCTCTACTACCCCACACACTCACTCTCTACTACCCCACACACTCACTCTACTACCCCACACACTCTCTCTCTCTCTACTACCCCACACACTCTCTCTCTCTCTACTACCCCACACACTCTCTCTACCCCACACACTCTCTCTCTACTACCCCACACACTCACTCTCTACTACCCCACACACTCTCTCTCTACTACCCCACACACACTCTCTACTACCCCACACACTCACTCTCTACTACCCCACACACTCACTCTCTACTACCCCACACACTCTCTCTCTCTCTCTACCCCACACACTCACTCTCTACTACCCCACACACTCACTCTCTACTACCCCACACACACTCTCTACTACCCCACACTACCCACAGCTACCTGCCATTCTACCAGCATTCAGGTAGCTGTGTTCACCTCTTCCCAGTAGACGCTTCTGACATCGCTGGATTAATACGTTACGCATGATCGTTTGAATACACGCCTCGAGATTATACAAACAAACAATAATAATAGTAAAAAAAGATCCGTGCTGAATCATATCGGACTGTAACCTCTTTCTGTGGCTGAGTCAGTGTAACCAAACGACACAATAACCTCCATAATTACTGAGGTGTTGTCAATTTCAGGCTTTAATTAAAAAATTATCGCAACAAAAAATCGTCATATCAGGGGTAATAATGTAACACATTTATTCATATTTCAGAGGGCAAGGCATTCAAAAAGAAAAGAAGAGACACGAGCTCATTAGAGGCAGAACCGCCGCACACGCACCGCACACACACCGCACACACGCCGCACGCCCAGGGGAGGCGGGGCACACAGCACGGCTGAACCCGCCATCGGGAATGTCAAGTAACCAATCATGTGGCACTAATGTGTCTATTACCATGTAACGGATGAGAAAAACAACAGCAGCGTGGTTGATTGTTTTCGATTACGTCGACGCCGAACACAAGAGCAGTGGCCTTGGTGTGGTTCAGGCGTAGTAAGGGTGGATGCCTGTGGCTCTGGCCCTGGTGTGGTTCAGGCGTAGTAAGGGTGGATGCCTGTGGCTCTGGCCCTGGTGTGGTTCGGGCGTAGTAAGGGTGGATGCCTGTGGCTCTGGCCTTGGTGTGGTTCAGGCGTAGTAAGGGTGGATGCCTGTGGTTCTGGCCCTGGTGTGGTTCGGGCGTAGTAAGGGTGGATGACTGTAGCTCTGGCCCTGATCTGCATTACAGGGTCAGGCTCTCAGCGGCCCAATGAAATGGTGTTGAAAATGCTGGAGAATTAAGATGTTTACGATGAATAATTCAGTAGTGCTCATGCATCTTGATACTGGCTCTGTGGTGAACGTTGCAGCCTGACACTTGTTGTGAGAGCTGCCCGCAGGACTGTTGAGCGCAGCGCTTCACACGGCGCTACACACTCTGCAGTGTGTGCTGATGTCTGGCCGCTGGGATAGAGAGACGCTGCTACATCACTGGGTTCAGGAGCGATCGTGTGCTGGTGTGTGTCGAGGTCGCAGAACAAGGCCAATAAACCCAGTGCAAAAGGACTAAATCAGTCACAGATATACTGGGTTCTGAGTAGAGAACGCTGGGAGGAGACCCACCCCACTTACCCCAACACCCCCAACACCACCCCACCCTGCGGCCTATGGCATTATGTTTGCCAGCGCTGGACTGGAACTATTTGGAAGGTCATGTTTGGATCAAGACTTTTTCCAGCAGTAGGGCTTATATGACCTGCCTGCACACACAGGCCTGTACAGGCTTTTATCTGACTTGGGGTCAGTGAGCAAAAGAGCAGGAGATCATGGTCACAGAAGGTCACGGTATCAGTCACCGCTCTTCTCTGACCTGAGGTCAGCCAGTCGGCAGGTTCTGTTTAAATACCACCACTCACAAGCCTGTGATGATCAGGCTACCAGAACACTGTACAGATGTGCAGTCAGGGTCAGTTCAACCTTGACCCCAGTATCCGTCTGGCCCCCTAATCCTATCAGAGCTGTGTTCATAAAATCAGTGGCACCACTGCCCTTGACTTACTAATGCTCCAGCTGTTCCTGAGGACTGAGAAGTAACTTCGCCTGTAGTCTGACCAGAAGTCAGTGGCAGGGAAGACACGCACGTGAGAACTTACTGAGGAGAGGTCACGGATCTGATCCAGGGTCAGCTTTAGCAGGTGCTCGTCTCTGCTCTCAGCCATCAGCTTCAGGGCAGCAAGTCTGTAACCGCCATTTAACAGCATAGAGGAGATGTAGCAAATACACTGAGAGAGGGAGAGAGGGGGGGGTAGATGTTCAAGATCATTATGTATAACCAGCAAAAAATCTGTATTAGACTTCATTATTAATTGTTTTCATATCAAAAGTCCATGAAACTGAAATTGAGAGTGAAAAAGGATGAAAGAAAGACAAGAAGAAGAAAAAAGACAAAGATGAATGTAGATGGAGAGGGTGGAGTGTAGATGGAGGGGGTGGAGTATAGATGGAGAGGGTGCTACTTTTCCAGTGTGTGTCTGTCAATGCAAAAAACTCTATTCACAGCCTGGAGATTCAAGGTGGCTGGGAGAAGCAGTACAATATGGATCCCTCAGTTCACCACTACTGATACACACACACACACACACACACACACACCTCTGTCTTTGCTACTACTGGTCCGCACTGGTGCTTTTCATTACAACTGAGCCAAGTTAATACATCCTCTCAGTGCACAGGGACACACTCCAGTACCACACACACACACACACACACACACACACACACACTCTCGTACCTGTGCGTGGAGCTTGTGCTTGGTAGGGTAGAGCATACGGCACATGGCCAGCACCTCGTCTGCGATGCTGACCTCTGAACTCCCGGAGCAGTGCGTGAGCAGGCTGCTCGTCACACGCACCCACGGGTTCTGCTCCGACGCCAGCCTGTGGAGGCAACAGCACACGTGAGTGTGCACACGTGACCCTCCCAAGTGCCCCACGATCACACAGTCATTCAACATGATCTAGAAAGCTGACGTACGGTGAGCATACGGCCCAGCAATAATTATCAGTCTTAATTATTAATCCAGCTCCTCCCAAGGAGCCAATCTGATAACCACGTGTTAACGCCCAGAACGTGTGTTTCTCTCACAAATGCATGACCCCCCCCCACACCACACACACACACACACACACACTCATTAAAACCTTCTGAGCTTGAAGGTGGTCATGTTAAACAGCTCTTTCAACTTGCCACAGTGCATGACTAGAGGTTTTGGATCTGCCCTTTATTTTGTAATCTATAGGTTCAGACTGAAAGACGTTCAATAGAGAGGCTAGATATCCAACTTCACAGACACACCGATTCACCTTAAAATTTAGGGCTCATATCCTACACTTTTCTTTTGTTTTTCGTTGACGACCACTTGTTTGTCATGCATTTATTTTTACATGACCCTCTAATCTCAGGCTGTTTCCAGTACACCACAAGATGGAAATAAGGTAAATTAGCTCCGTTCTGATTGGCTGCCATGAGAAATGAAATGTAAGGGGCGGGGCTAAACTGTGCCAAACAGGCAGGGACATGTAAATTTGTTTGATCTTGTGACATTGGAGAAACAGTGATTTCAAAATGTGCAGTTTTTGCACCGTAGGTTCCATATTCGTACGATATGGCCTGGGGACTGAAGGGTGTGTTTTGAAAAACAATATTTACTCATTACTTCATTATCCTTTATTTCAATAAAGTGAGGGACATCCAGGTTCTGTGATAGGGTCCTTTAAAAGCCACCCAACCCATCCGTTAAACACACCATAGCCGTGTGGCATGAGACTCACGGCTCTTGGCAAGTGTCCTCTCAATTCTAACCTACATTTAAGGACATATTCTGCCCTGTGGAGAAGCAAGACAGAGCAATAATAGGTCACTGTCTACACAAAAGGCCCAAATAACAGACACGGGATAAAGTACAACCTCAATGACAGCTAAGCTAAAATAATTAGAAAACGTAAACAAAAAGATGTCATCTTTTTTCCATAAAATATGGATTGCATTTTTGAAAGACACAGATGGAGGGTCAGTAGATTGACATTGCGCGAAAGAAACAGACTAGATTTATTCACTTGAAATGTTTATGTAATACATGTATTTGCATGTGTATATATGTACATATAAACGTGTGCAGACATATAGGGGATCTTTGTATTACAGTGTGCGTATTTATGGATGCACGTTTAGGGAAGTGGTGACAATCTGATGTTACATGACATGATACGTGTTTGTTAAGGTTGTAATACCGTAATTAAGACGATTAAAGCAACACACAGGGCACCTTGTACTCCAAGACTTACAGGCCTGACCCCTGTCTGAACTCTCTGCTCTGGGAGTCCTCCGTGATATTAACCCCGGGTTTAATCCGGCCCTGGGGCCCAGGGGCCAGTAGCCTCTGGGGGTTTGCTGCATCTCTAACTTTCGTTCTTAATCCCATAGTTGCTCCAGATTTTAAAAGATTTATCTGTTTCTCAATTTTTCCATGTAGCTTGGATAACACCCTGGACTCAAGTCAATTTACTGGGTATTTTGTGGAATTAAGCCCTTAAATCCAGCGTGAGAGTGGCTATCCGCAGGAAGAGGAGCTAGCCACTCGGCTAGCTCAGGTATCGCTCACCTCTGCTCTCTTCAGAGCTGCCAACCTAATGATTGTAAGGCTACATGAAGGAGCAAGACCCCAACGTCTGCTGAAGAGTGTGGAGACGCGAGAGCTAAACAGACACCTTATCCTGAGGCGAGAGGCGTCCACACCAACACTCAGGATTCATGATGACCCACACAAAGCAGATGGCCACCAGAGGGCTAAGCGCTAAAGAATATTACACCAGCGTGCGCGCACACACACACACGTGCACACACACACACACGCACCCTTTGATTCCTATATGGTCACACATGAAGTCCACCATTCTCTCCATGTTTATGCTAATGTCAAGGAAAATTCGACGTAACCGATTTTCTTTGCCCTACGCAGGGCGTGTGGTGATCTTCACTCCTGGGTAAACGTGTGGAGCCAGGAACCCAGTGCTCACTCATACAAAATGTTAATGAACACTCCTTTAGTAAATGTCAAAGATCACTGCACACACCACACACATACCCACACCCTGCCCCACACACACACCTACACACACATCCCTCCCCACACACACAAAGCACAACCCACGCGAGCTGCAAACATTCACCCCCCCTCACGAAATGTCCGTAACACCCCAGCGGCAGGTGTGTGCAGGCGTGGGGTTTACAGCTCCCACACCTAGCGATGGTGCGGAGGAAGCCAGCGTGGCCACAAAGGCAGCAGACAGCCCGACACGGGTCGTTTCAGCTCACAGCTTCATTATGCGGAGAAGAACGCGGCCCCAGGCACTATTCACCCAGCCCGGCCCACCAGACAGAGTCCCACCAGGACACACGCCATTAGAGCGGCTACGCTGCGGGGCAGTAGACTGGGCGGCTCGGCTGCGGGGCAGAAGGCTGCGGGGCAGAAGGCTGGGCGGCCCTTCCAGCACACACTCCCACTTCTGCCCCGACTGTGTGGAGACAGACAGCCCTCAGCAGGACATGGGCAGGACTTTCATCACCAAGGCGGTCAGGGTCCTGCAGCCCAGCACTGCAAGATGTAGTTTATCTGCACCAAATGTGGTAACGCCCACCTCCTCAGGACATCCAACCACGTGTCAGCATGGCGCATATATTAAAAGTAGAATATATTAGTAGTAAAACTCCCAGAATGCATTTCTTCTAGCATTACACCATCAACCCCTACAAGCTGCAGAGGGCAATGCAACACAAGCAAGCACTCACTCTCGCACACACACACACACACACACTCACTCTCGCACACACACACACACACGCACTCTCACACACACACACACACACACACGCACACACACACACACACACGCACCATGGTTTAGTACCACCCATATCATCTGTATTCCATTCTGCCTCCACTTTAATCTGGAAAAGCCTTTGAAGCATCGTATGGAACAACTGGGCTCATCAGGTCCGGCGTTCGTGCCAAACGTTCTCACACACTGCTGCCCCGTTCAGCTCCTGCTCACACACCTTTGTGAACGTCTATTTACTGGAGGAAGCAACAACACAGACTGTAAGGTGGCCGAATATTGTAAAATGACAAAGTGAAAAAAAATAAATCATAAAACACACACGGCAGTAAAGCGCCGTTGTGCTGTGGAGGACAGAACCAGCTTTTGGAACCCGCCCGGGGCCACAGTTCTGATACGGACCACCGACCACAACCTCATTTACACTTTGGTTAGGCACACAGCTCACACGCACCTGCCCAAGAGGCCCAGCTTAATTGATTTTTTGTTTCCACTCGCTGCTCATTCCCTTAGGTAATAATTTACCACAGCGCTATTTCCTCCTGTCTGAGCAGGGAGAAAACTTTTACAGACTAAAATGGTTCTGGAAAAAATAAAACTCTGTTAAAAGATCAAATGAAATACGAGTAATACGTGGGGAGGAGTAAAACATTACAAACGTGACCTGTTCTTGTCTGTGACTGGAGGCCATGCTTGTAGGAGGAGCATGAGGTGCTGAAACTCCGCCCACTTCCGACTAGCACCCAGCAGCTCCAGGAAGAGAGAGTAGCGTTTGTCCTCATCTTCAATATCCTTCATTTCACACTGTGCAAGAGAGAGACAGAGAGGGAGGGAGACAGAGAGGGAGAGAGGGAGAGAGAGAGAGAGAGAGAGAGAGAGAGAGAGAGAGAGAGAGAGAGAGGAGAGAGAGAGAGAGAGAGAGAGGGAGAGAGAGAGAGAGAGAGAAAGCACATGAGCCAGTGGAATTTTAAAACGATAATGAATTAAGATACTGGACGATCTCCAATTATGATTCATTAAATATGCATAAAATACAGAACACACACACATGGAGAAGTGGGTTAGAAACAGATGACAAGAGGAAGAAGACTAATTATTAGCTGACGAGAAGGACAAAGTGCAACAGAGAGAGGGGGAGAGGGAGAGAGAGAGGGAGAGAGAGAGAGAGAGAGAGGGAGAGAGGGAGAGAGGCAGAGGGAGAGGCAGAGTGCTGGGGAGGGGGCTGATTACACGGGAGAGCAGACTGGACGTGGTCGCCCCCCTGACACATGGGGAGTTGGGTGTCTGCAGCTACTGCAGTCGCAAGACCATGCAGCTCAGCACAGAGCAGTCATGCAATTAAACAGCCTTATGCACACACACACACAGATCCGGGTCACAGACGGTGAAGTGAGTTGTGCCCTGTGGTGACGTCTCCCCTGCACACGCACACGTCTCCAAAAGAGACGAAGGCGGAGAGGAAGTAATTAAACGTTCGGAGCGAGCGGAGCATGACGGAGACGCCCAGACGCTCGCTGACGTCTGAGGGGGAGGATGGCGCGGGACGCCCCGAGACACCGATGAAGGAAAGGTCTTCAAACGTGAGTGAGTGAGTGAGGGAGGGGAGACTGAGAGTGCTCAGATTATGAATCAGGCTGTTTTGAGCGCACACATCTTGCAGCAGGAAGGTCTGAGCTAATGAGACCTGTATCCATTTAAAAACAAGACATCCACAACAAATGGAAATCCACATATACATGAGAGAGTGTGTGTGTATGTGTGTACACAAGGACGCAGGTGTAGGGGGGACTAACGGAGTTACTTTCAGACACTAACAGAACTTTACACAACTTTCATATTTGTTTTTCTGTTGCAGTATTTACATTAACAGTAGACGTCCTTGTCCGGGGTGACTGAAGTGCTCTGTATCAAACACACGCACACATCCTTATGTGAGAAGAGGCAGATAGATACAACACTATCAGGATGTAGCCCTGGTGAGAGGAGGAGCAGACAGTAAAGGGATGTTTTTAGGAGCATATTTAGTGCTTGGGGAGTCGGTGAAGAGGTGAATCTAACGGAGAGTCCGAGTCGTTTCCCAGTCGGCCGGTGACTCGGCGCTACGGGCTGCCAGTGGGTCTCCACCCGCTGGACAGAGATACGTCCAGATGTCGCCTTTGTTCCGTACAGGGTGGCGGTGCTGGTGGTTGGAGTCGAGTGGTACTAGAGGCTGTAAGGGCGCATGGTGGAGGTCAGGGATCCAGCAGCTGTTAGGGACATGGGAGCTGGTCCAGGTTTGGCCCTGTAGGCGAGCGGCAGTGTTCTAGATCAGGATGGCCAGGACGTGATGCGTGACGCGTGGAGGTGACGTGTGACGCGTGGAGGTGACGCGTGACGAGTGGAGGTGACGCGTGACGAGTGGAGGTGACGCTCACGCCAGGGCAGCACGACGTCCCTTCAGCCAGAGATACCAAAACAAAGAGGGACTGGCGCAGTAAGGCGGAACATAAACAACACAGACACCTCTGGAAAGCACTGAAGATGATTCCAGCATCTTAACGATAACGCAGTCTGGCCTGCCGTCTCGTTCACGCCGGCGTGGAGATCAATTAGGCGGACACATCGGGACGAGCGTAATGACATTCCACTCAGACGCCATCGTCTGTGCTGAATCGATGAATAAACTGCCCCAACACTCCCCATTACTGCCCCTCCAGCTCAGCGGGAGGTGGCGGGCACCACAGCGGCGCCATCGTCAGCAACTCACGGGCAGACGCGGATTAACGAATCGCGCCGAACATTTTGCTTTTGCTGCCTTCCCGTGGCCTTCCTGGACGAGGACGAGGATAACCTCCGTCACCACAGTCTCTGAATTCCTCCAAGAAGGCGCTGATGTAAACAGCCGCAGTGTGAGGGAACCTGCCAGGTGCCTTCGCTCCTGTTCCAGGAGTGTCCAGGCTCGGAGGTGGCAGGTTGTCCAGAGGGAGCATGGAAGGGCGCAGTGCGTAGGGAAAGTGGCCGAGGTGGGAGTGAGCTGTCAGAATGTGACAGCACCGCTGCTGATTAAAAGCGCGTCCATGTTTAAGCGTGGGGGAGGCCTCGTTCACACACCCACCGTCTTCCATCACACACACACACACACACAAGACAAAAAATATTACGGCTGAAATGAAGTGCATCCCATCATGCCTTTAGAAAGGCCCCAGGGGAGAGAGGAGGACAGCCTCCACCAGCACAGCCATTCTCCCTGCTTCAGAGCATCCACCCACACCACCGAGACACCATCCTGTGTGTGTGTGTGTGTGTGTGTGTACAGACAGGCTGAATGAGCTCTGCAGTGCCACACTTCACAACATCCACCCACTCTGTGGTCTCCACTTTAAGTGGAAACCTGCAGGTCCTCCTTTCCATCTGACAGACACAATGATGCACAACAAGCTCTCTCTTCAGAGTGTGTGTGCATCTGCGTTTGGATTCAAGGCTCAGCGGAGGGGCCTGGCTCGCAGGGAGGAGGGGCCTGGCTCGCAGGGAGGAAGGGCGTGGCGGTATAGCTCAGCGGTGGGAAGGGTGTGGCTTGTTGGGCGGAGGGGTGTGGCTTGTTGGGAACTGAAGAGGCCAGTGACTGTGTTCATCTTGCCTAGAAGCAGGAGGAGCCTAAGAGAACAGCAGACAGACCTTCTGAGGAAAACTACGAGCTGTAAGAGCAGAAGAACCTCCACACACATCACTCCCACTTCTCTGTATAAAGGCAGACGGGGAGGTGCAGAGGGAACCATTAGGAGAGCTGAACACTGCTGATCACACCACCATGGACCACAGCAGGCCTGCCCGGGCCTCACACACACACACACACAGGTTCCTAATATCCCATGTTGCTGAGAACCAAACTGATCCCCAGGCAGTCAGAGGGAGAGAGAGAGCAAGAGAGAGAGGAGCTACTGTGGCATAACCAGACTGAGCATGGTACCATCTCTCCAGAGGGTTAGAGGTTTAGGGAGATAGGGGGTTAGGGGGTTACAGGGAGAGTGAGCTGAACTCCATCTCTCCATCTGCCTGTGGGACTCCAGCCTGACTGAAGACGTTCATGGAGAGAAATCAAGACTGTCAGTAGAACTCCCACTTCAGAGAGTGTGTGTGTTTGTGTGCGCACTGGTTAACACCTGCAATGGTGTTACCATGGCCTTGTAAAAGGTTTCAGAGTAGGAATGGGACGTGAATTCAGACGTGAATTCAGACGTGAATTCGTTTCAGGGCAGTAATGAGGTCATACTTCAGGACAAGCTATTCTAGCATTGCATGGGAGAGTGTGACAGGATCAGGGTGTGTGTATGTGTGTGTGTGTGTAGGCATGGAGGTAACAGAAGCAACAAGAGGCATTCCTTGTCAGATTAGGCCTCAGCCCTGGTGCCTAAGAACTGATCTGGGTTCAGCTCTGACATCTACTCTGCCCATATCTCCACACCATGTCTGATCTGAGAACAGTGGCTGACCACACAAAACAGACCTGCAAGCAATCAACACTGAATAATAAACGAGCTTCGCGCGCTGGTGCCGCGTGTCCCCACATGGGCCTCGGATGGCGGCTGGTTGCCAGATGCGTTTGAACCCCTCAGCGTGCGACACGCAGGAGCACACGAGGACGCGCTGCGCCGGGACCCTGGAGATAACGCCGCGGCAGGTGCACCGTTTCCACGGTTACGTTGATAACGTATGCTGAGAAATCAAGGTTAGGCTTAATTATCTGACTCAGTACAGTATGAGCCTCATCCCCCCCCCCCCCCCCCCATTAGTTATTTATTTATTTATTTCTGTGGAGCCCCAGAAAAGTGCTGATGGAGTGTTTGGGGCGCGGCAGCAGCTCCGAGGAGGGTGATTACAGGGGAGAGGCTCATTCTTATCCAGCAACTGCTCTGGGCGCAAGGCATGATGGGATAAGAGTGCCAGGATGAAAGAACACCAAGCAGGAAAGAAGTGTGTGTGTGTGTGTGTGTGTGTGAGACACGCTTGGCCTTTGGAAGGACCTCAAAAAGTTTCCATTAATATTTAGTGACCCGCTACCAGAGTTTCTGTGTCCTCTGTTCTCTGTGATGCTACAACAGTCGTGTCCTCCTCTGGGGGTGGTGGAGATGGACGAGGATACTTGGACAGGAGTGGAGAAGATGGAGAGACAGAGAGAGGTGGTGAAGATAGACGTACAGGCAGGAGAGGCGCACACAGATACACACACACACACACACACACCCCAGAGGAGGGTGGTGATGGACAAAGGGCTATTCTCAATTACATCAGAAAGCCCAATCTTCAGTCCATCAGCTGTGTGACTGGTGAGAGGTCAACACCTGCACACACTCAGCCAGGCTGTCCAGAACCCTCCAGCAGGCGTGTGGAGCACAACGGCCTTCACGCCCGCCCGGTGTGGACCAGGGGAGGAGCGTCAACTACGTGATGCGTACAGGAAGGGCGGGGTTCCCTCCAACCCCCATGATTCTTGGCGGGCAGCACAGGGCCGCTCACTTTGCATGTTGTTCTTGAAACTTTAATGCGACGCCCCCTATCCAGACAGCCGAGAGCCTCCCTCCGCGCTCCGTGAGCAGGTGTGAGCTCATTTCAGTGTGAGCGTCGGTGTCCTGATGCCAAGAGGCTAGCTCAGCTCCGGAACATTCCCACCACGCTCCTGCTTAATGTGGGCGCCCACAACCGGGAATAATTTAACTGCTTGAATAGTAAAGCCCTCTTGTATCGAGGTTTCAGAAGCTTACGCATAGCTCATTAATTAAGCATGTGCAGGGGAGGGGCCAGGGTCATGAATATTCAGGGTGCCTTCAGAGCAGAATAGACTGCTCCAACACACAGTCCTGTGGCCACAGACATAACCAGCACACCATAAACTCACGTCCCACATCGGATACGTCTGTCCAAGTCTGCAATGCGCAAGAACCACTGGAGAGGTCTATGGATTTTTCCATCACACTGTTCAAAAAAGCTCTCCAGTTCTACTGTCTTGTACACGTCCTGTAACATATGACGGTGTAAACAACTCCTTCAACTTCCCTCAAAAGAAGCCATATTTTTTCTATTAACACGTTAGCGTTCGTCTATTTGTACGGGCGTAGAAGGTTGTTTGTGATGGAAGACGCTGATGTAACTGCAGGACCATGTGCATGTCCTGGTGGCAGTACGGTGGAGGCTGTGGCCCTGACACACCACCAAACCTTCTACATGGTCGTTAGGGAGCTTCCTCCAAACATTGTTATTGTCATTAAGTGTAGTCAAATGAGCATTTCTGTTCTCCTGGCCAGCACCGACCGAAATCCCACCGGCCTGCGTCAGGAGAACACACACACGATGCTACACGGTCAGGCCCCAAGAACAAAAGGAACGAGGAAAAAAATAAATAACTGAAATCATTAACGCACGACACACACGTCCCTCACTGGCCGTTGATAAGAACGGCTCGATGCCCCAGTCATTCCCAGCAACCCAGGGCTGTGGGCAGGAAGCCCACGAGAGGAAGAGCAAGATGAAAAGGTCTCACTCCCTCGCTCGACTTCACAGACCTCATCTTCTCATTTCCATCCAATTCTCACTTTTTCTCCATCCGATCGGACTTTCTCCACCATCACGGAGTGGCTATCTGAGAGTGCCTCTCACTGTTGACCCTTATTGGCTATGCACCAGTTAACTAGAAAATTAGACTGCAGGACAATACTGAGGGTGTGTGTGTGTGTGTGTGAGAGAGATCGAATATGACGGAGAAGATATGTCCTGGCCGAGTCTTGCGTCAGCGGAGATGCAGTTGACCGTTGCAGGATGTGAGGGGAGGAGCTTCGCGGCTGGGAGACCAGGCGGGAACCCGCAGACAATAAGATCCTTTGTGCACATGTGCTAGTGGGCGGGGCCAACACACAAACTCTGATCAATTACTATTGACTGCTGACATTATCAATTATCAGTTACAGTGCATTGATTATATTTTATATGCTGTGATTTATGGCAACTGAGTGGAAAAAGGTTGGCAGAACTCAGACAGACAGAAAAAGACAGAGAGACAGAGAGAGACAGAGAGAGAGAGAGAGAGAGAGAGAGACAAGGGGACTGACAAGACAAATCAGAACAGAACGAATGATCGGGGGCGAGTGTGAGTCACCACACGCCTCCTCTCGCGGCGAGCGGGAGCTGCAGTAGCCTGACCAGGAGAACAATTAAAGGTTAAGGAGGTGCTTCACTGAGGCGCGCAGCCGGCCGGCAGAGATTACCACGGAGACGGGGCAGATTTCACCACGGAGATCCCACGCAGAGGGGCACACGCGGGCAGACGGACGGGAGACGTGCACACACTTCCACCCACTCGCCTGTCTGTCAGCACGCAGGGACAGACAGGGCAGCTGTGGTAAGGCAGACGCTGTAGGCAGCCTACAAGGCCCCCGTGGACCTCCATGGAAACAGGAGGATCCACAGACTTGATCCAGACTACAGAAAGTCGAAATGTCTCCAACACCTCCACCCACACCCACCCACACACACACCCCCACTGTGCTCTTTCTCTCTCCTGTTGGTCCGCGTTATTGTTTTTGTTGTTCCACGCAGCGTTAGCGGCGAGGATGGTGATGTCAGGTGACGTGCGTGTGTAAACCTCGCTGGGCTCGGCAGGCACGTCCCCTCCTGAGCGCTGCAGACACACGCCTGCGTGTTGAGCTGTCAGGGATATCAGGCAGAACATGACAGATGACTTAAAGCGAGGAGCCCGCGCTTGGTGTCGGGAAGAAGCGCCTTCAAAAGCCTGAAAGCATTATGACAGGGAAGGACACCTAGGGAGGGGGAGGGGTGGCGGAGCAGACTCCGCCTCCAAAAGGAGTGGGTGGGGAAAGGGGCGGAGATGAGGGGCAGGGTCTCTCTCAGGGCTGAAGAGTGAGGGACCGAATGCCTGTGTGTGTGTGTGTGTGTGTGTGTGTGTAAGAGAACACACACGACAGACAGAGAGAGTGGAGCATTCAGACACACAAACTGACACACCAGGCCGGAAGAGAACCACACAGTGTGTGTGTGTGTGTGTGTGTGTACACACATCTCCCTCTGTCTCTCTCCATCGCTGTCTGTCTTTCTCACATATTTTTAGTTACAGTGCTCACCCTTATGAAGAAATATCTCCATACGTGGCATGTAAAAAAATATTAGGATGATGATGTATTATGGTAACTTGACCCAGGGATACTTCAGGAGGAAACCCGCACACACACCTACACACTTACTCACATACACCCCTACACCTATTAAGTCAAAGTAGCAGTACACAAAACAGGGGAATGATGACATTGAAAGAATATTTTAGGCAGGTAAACAACCCCCACTGCCACACACACACTCACACACCTGTATGAAGACATCAACAGTACACTGCACCGTGGCCATATTTAAGCTCAGCTCCAGAGAGAACAGACTATGGTTTAATGACCACATTAGCCCCAGTCATTAAGCTCGTCTTTGGTTAAATACATGCGCACATGCACACAGTCACTACGTGTACGTACACACACACACACACACGTATGTACACACACACACACACGTGTATGTACAGACACACCCTCCTCTTTAACACTGACAGCTCCATAAAATGACAAATGAGCTCAGATTATCAAGTCAGGGGACCATGGCAACAGCAACACTCATTCTCTCTCTCACACACACACACACACACCATTTACTCTTTGTTTATTCACGATGATCGCACCGGCAACATTTCCCATCAATACATTTACAACTCAACAGATTGGTGCCAAAGAAGCTCCTCCAGACAGCCAGGCAGGCAGAGCGTCTCCCCCAGACAGCCACGCAGACAGAGTGTCTCCCCCAGACAGCCACGCAGGCAGAGCGTCTCCCCCAGACAGCCAGGCAGGCAGAGTGTCTCCCCCAGACAGCCACGCAGGCAGAGCGTCTCCCCCAGACAGCCAGGCAGGCAGAGTGTCTCCCCCAGACAGCCACGCAGGCAGAGTGTCTCCCCCAGACAGCCACGCAGGCAGAGCGTCTCCCCCAGACAGCCACGCAGGCAGAGCGTCTCCCCCAGACAGCCACGCAGGCAGAGTGTCTCCCCCAGACAGCCACGCAGGCAGAGTGTCTCCCCCAGACAGGCAGAGCGTCTCCCCCAGACAGCCACGCAGGCAGAGCGTCTCCCCCAGACAGCCAGGCAGGCAGGGAATTTCACCAAACAACCACACAGGGCCTCTCTCTCCAGCCTTGCAGGCAGGGCCTCTCTCTCTCCAGCCTCGCAGGCAGGGCCTCTCTCTCTCCAGCCTCGCAGGCAGGGCCTCTCTCTCTCCAGCCTCGCAGGCAGGGCCTCTCTCTCTCCAGCCTCGCAGGCAGGGCCTCTCTCTCCAGCCTTGCAGGCAGGGCCTCTCTCTCCAGCCTTGCAGGCAGGGCCTCTCTCTCCAGCCTTGCAGGCAGGGCCTCTCTCTCCAGCCTTGCAGGCAGGGCCTCTCTCTCCAGCCTTGCAGGCAGGGCCTCTATCTCCAGCCTCGCAGGCAGGGCCTCTCGCTCAAGATGCAGCCCAGGCACTGGTGACATTTTGTTTGCGGTGACAGCGAAGATGAATGAGCAACATTAAGACAACGAAATCTAGACACGCGTGCCAGAAATGTCACGATTCGAATGCTGCTCTTTAAACCATCAGAGTGTGTGTGTGTGTGTGTGTGTGAGAGGTGGAGAGACTCTGAGATGAGCTTCTGCTGCTGCAGCAGGGTGTGTGTATGATTTATGCTTTCTCCCTCTCTCCGCTATAATATCGATAGTTGACCTTCTGATGGTAGAGTTCATCATGACTGTGTGCTGACTATCAATGACTGTATCATCATCCTGAGCAGGAAGCCAACAGAGGCGTCAGGAACAACCCCCCCCACACACACACACACACACCACCACACACACACCACCACGTGGAATAAACCACGGTTGATCCGCCTGCTGATCTGAGTGGGTACTATATGCTGGAGAAACAGGACGATTCGGAGCTGTGTGTGGAATCTATAACCTTCATCTCGGGGCGTTAAATCAACCTCTTTGACTCATCTGTCAGTGGCAGGCAAACTGAAAACAGACTGGCCAATGTATTTTTTGCTATACATAAAATGAGAATTTCGTTAAATGAACATTTGTAATAAACGTTAAATGAAATGATAAACATTTGTAATAAACTAGCAACCTTTGACCTTTAAAAAGAAGCCATTTTGAAAAGATCAGATTTCCAGTACTTTTTTCTCTCTTTTCTGGGGGAGCCACATTCATGCGTCATCAGTAAGTCTACGGTCGTGGACATATAGAAGACGCCCTGACATCTCCTGGACTCCTGGATTAAGCAGGTTTAGTAAGAAACACATGATTTTGTGCCACTGTCCTCAAGGGGATTTGAACCTGCGTCTGCGCTCGGCGGTAGCTGCTTGGAGGTGAGGACACGAGGGTGAGGACGCGAGGATGAGGACGCGAGGACACGAGGGTGAGGACGCGAGGGTGAGGACGCGAGGACACGAGGGTGAGGACGCGAGGGTGAGGACGCGAGGGTGATGACTCGAGGGTGATGACTCGAGGGTGATGACTCGAGGACACGAGGACGATGACACGAGGACGATGACACGAGGACGATGACGCGAGGACGACGACGCGAGGACGACGTGCGGGGCGGCGACGCGGAGGACGACCCACGGGTGACGACGCGAGGGTGACGACGCGAGGGTGACGACGCGAGGACATGAGGGTTTACATTACACTTTCCTCATCACTCCTGCATCTTTTTCTTACCTCCAAGGCTTTTTTGTTTTCGGTCTGTATTTGACAGGCGTATCCTAATCAGTCACCTACGCAGCAGGGCGGCTGGGAAAGAGCTTCTTACATTTCTGGATGGCTGTACAAACTCACACGTTGCCTGGAAAACCCATTTTCAAAACACAAGCCCCTCTGTAACGGTGACACAAAAACAACACACAGTACAGACTGAGGAGTGATCATACAGAGCCAGAGATGGAAAATTACAACAGGAAAACACCACCACCGCCGCAAGGCAGTAACAGGAAATAGTTCTGGATGCTATAGCACCAGCTCTGGCATGGAGTTTAGTTTGGAGATCCACCGGGTGGAAGAGTTCGTCAGTCATACACAGAAAACGGGAGGACACACACACACAAACACACTTTCTCAGTGTTCCAGTATTCTGTGGCCTGATGCCCAGTGGCCAGTCTCTTCCCTCAGCTTAGCCCCTCCAAATTAGTGCAATGCATGCTGGGAATTATGCATCTGCGGTGGTCATCTGAAGACACGCTCGCTCCCATAATGATTGACAGGAAGATCCAGCAGCCCCTCCAGCTGACACTGACACACACACACACACACACACACACACACACACACACCACCCCTTCGATCTGCCCTTAATCACTCCTCTAGCTTTAGGCCGTGTTATTGCTGTGTATTACTGCTCCTCCTCCTCGTCTGAGATCACCTTGCAAAGAGTCACGAGGCAGATACAGCCCTCCGCCAAAGAGCAGAAATGCCGACGGAGCCTCCTGGAAATACGGATTCGATCTGCAGAGGTCAAAAGTACCTTCGGATTTTACAGAGGACAGATCAGGGTGGACAGGTCCAGGTGGACAGATCAGAGTCTGGGACACTTTCAGGTGTTTGAGCAGCTTCATACAGAACCGCCCCCACCGGACAGAACCGCCCCCACTGTGCAGAACCGCCCCCACTGTGCAGAACCGCCCCCCACTGCACGAAAATCTAATAAAAATGACTGCGTGGCAATAGGTGAGCTGTCCCTTTAAGACCTTGATGACTGCAGGTTGTAACCATTATTCCATTTAAGAAGTGACTGATGAAACCAATTAAATTACAATAAAACACCCGCCAGCACGCGCATAAATGGGGGGTCATTTACATCGTTTAGGTGCAGCGAATTAAACAGGTATTTGGTTGAGCATGTGAAGCAAACACGTGTGTGTTACAGCCGCGGCACTCGGAGTGAGAGTCAGCCGCCTCTCTCGGCGAGAGTGAGAGTGAGAGTCAGCAGTCTCTCTCCCCGAGAGTGAGAGTCAGCCGTCTCTCTCCCCGAGAGTGAGAGTCAGTCGTCTCTCTCCCCGAGAGGGAGAGTCAGTCGTCTCTCTCCCCGAGAGGGAGAGTCAGTCGTCTCTCTCCCCGAGAGGGAGAGTCAGTCGTCTCTCTCCCCGAGAGGGAGAGTCAGTCGTCTCTCTCGCCGAGAGGGAGAGTCAGTTGTCTCTCTCCCCGAGAGGGAGAGTCAGTCGTCTCTCTCCCCGAGAGGGAGAGTCAGCCGTCATTCTCTGCAGGTCGATCTGCCCAACAGTCCCACGCTGCATCAGAAGGGCTGCCGTTGCTGTGGCTCCCGAGAACCCCGCATCCGAGCTGTGGTTCGGGAGCCTTGCCGTCACCGGGACGACTGCAGACCACTGCGGTGTGATGACGGCACGGGAGAGTGAGGGAGAGGTGCGTACAGTCCTACGCCCTGCAGGTAGGTGGCGCTAGCGGTCATGAGTGGAGAAGGTGTGTGTGTGTGTGTGTGTGTATCAGGATCAGCCTAATGTTGTGTAGAGCCCCCTCGTGCCTCCCACTGGGACAGGGACTCTATACACACACATTTTTTAAATGGAGTCTTCTACCTGAAACAAACCCAGTGTTTTGAGAATCGCTCATGTAGTGGTCCAAAGCTCCTAGCTCACGCTCATATTACCAGCTCATCTCTCCATCTCTCCATCCATCCATCCAACCAAACAATCTATTTTTTTAAAAGGTTCTTCAGTTTTAATACTGAGAAAATACACAAAGCTCTTAAAAGAAACGGCACCCATCCTCCCTCGCTCTCTCCCCCTCTCCCCCGCTCGCTCTCTCTCTCCCTCTCTCCCTCGCTCTCTCTCCCTCGCTCTCTCTCTCCCTCTCTCCCTCATTCTCTCTCTCTCCCTCACTCTCTCTCTCTCTCTCTCTCTCAAAGGCTGAAAGTGATGATACTGCAGATAGATCTGAATTGACGTATTAAAGGTTTTCTCTCCATGTTCTCATCTTCTCTCACTCTCCTCGAAAAGTTCAGTAAAGGTGCTGGACTCTCCCGGGGGACAGGAGCCAGACAGAAGGGGGGAGTAGAGAGAGAGAAAGGGAGAGAGGGAGGGAGAGAGAGAGGGAAAGGGAGAGAGAGAAATAGGGAGAGAGAAAGGGAGAAAGAGAGAGAGAGAGACAGAGACCCGGGTGACCCAATGCCAGCCCTGGCTCTGCAGCACGTGTGAGGGTAAGAGAGCAGGGCAAAGCAGACGGCCAGTAATGCCTGGACAAACAGCAGCTCTCTGCCAACACACACACACACACATTCCCAGTCTGGCCTTAGTGGGAGCGTCCCTACAAGGTGCTGAACTGCTGCATCTAGTGGGGAGTGAGTGGTCATGCTTGTGTGTGTGAAGCGCAAAAGGCAAAAACACAGCAGCAAGTCGTGACCGTGTGAGTGTGTGTGTGTGTGTGTGTGTGTGTGCGCGTGCGTGTGAGATCTTCGGGGCATACGTACCTCTCTGTTGGGCCAGCCGGCTTTGAGGACCGCCTGGCTCCTGAAGAACACAAGCAGGCGGATGTCCTGCTCGCTGAGGCAGAAGGAATGTTCTAGAACCTGCAGAACCTCGATCCTCACTCGCACGGGCTTGGAGTCGTCCCCGCAGAATGGGCGTAACCATGCCAACAGATCCTCGGCCGACACGACGTCTCCCCTGGGACACAGCAGTGGGAACGTAGCAGGGCGTTTTCAAGAACGCTCATATCAGATCTCTATGATCTTCAGCTTAGAACTGCGAAGTCATTGATATTTAAAAAACCAAACTAAACAGGTAGATCTCACACGTGCCCAGTTATAGCCTGCGCCACTCAGACATGGACTAGCTCTTTACCCCATCACCACTCCATCAACAAATCCCATGACAGCTTTGACAAAACAAGTACTTTCATCTCAGAGAGAGACAGAGAGAGAGAGAGAGAGAGAGACCCCAACACCCTCTAACATGGACTGTTAGCTTAGCATGACGAGGCCAAGCGCCTAGCCTAGCTATGTAGTCGGGTGTTAATAAATGCTGTTAAATGCAGTATTAAATCTTGAAATCAAAGAAATTAATACATTTCCCCACATTTTTCGTTTGACCTTCAGTGTCAACAGTGACATAGCGGCGCTGAGAGGCGGTCCCACCAAAATCATCCAACCAGCTGTGGATCTGTAGTCAGGAAGTAGCCAATGAGCCCGTCGATGCCCGATGAGCTACATCACAGCGAACACCAATCACAGACGGCTACAGAGCGATTATAGTCCCTAAACGCGCTCCTATCAGAACGCACCTACAACCCAGAGCTGATCAACAGTGACTACCCTCTGTTCTGTAAGGATAATTAAATAAGAAGCCCCGTGAACGTGTATTTATTATGAAACACAGAAGGATGCGTTTCTGTCGCAGAGCAAAGACCCCAGATATTCAAAGGGCCACGGAACAGACACATTGGTTTTTAGTTTTGATTCTGAGCGTCATGTGTGAAGGTCCAGTAGCGTAGCACTTCTCCAGAACGTATTTGGGTCAGATTCACCTATAAAAAAATCTATCTAAAATGGTACTTCATCATTTGCGGCTGCGAAAGTCCAAATAAAATGTAGACTGGTGCTGCATGCTGTGAACACACTGCACCATGTTGATTTATTAAAGAGCCACTTCTGCACACTGTATAGTGCACGTCTGTTTCTGTGCAATGCATCTTAATCTTTACTGTAATACTGACATTTGTGGTTACTGATATTGGAAAAGACTGCAGACAGATGTGCTACATGTGGTGTGGTGTGTGTGTGTGTGTGTGTGTGGGGGGGGGCTGGGTATGTGTGTGTGTGGCTGGGTGTGTGTGTGTGTGGGTGTGTGTGTGTGTGTGTGTGTGTGTGTGCTGTGTGTGTGTGTGTGTGTGTGTGTGTGTGTGTGTGTGTGTGTGTGTGTGGGCTGGGTGTGTGTGTGTGTGTGTGTGTGTGTCTGCCCCACCTACAGCGTGGCTACACCTGCCCCACCTACAGCGTGGCTACACCTGCCCCACCCACAGCGTGGCTACACCTGCCCCATCTACAGCGTGGCTACACCTGCCCCACCTACAGCGTGGCTACACCTGCCCCACCTACAGCGTGGCTACACCTGCCCCACCTACAGTGTGGCTACACTTTAACGATCTAAAGTTTAGTAACAATTTAAAGTTGCTAACATCTTCAATGCATTTAATCAAGTTTGTTTTTCCAACCTCCACTTAGTCTGTAAAAAAAAGGTTGTTTTATTTGAGTGAGATACAACAATATCATTTAAGCACAACTCATATTGCTTCTAAAGCAATAACATTTTGTTATGAATAAAGCAACACTGAATCTCTCCTTAATGAATTCTGCTCTTTCTAACAAAATCATATTAAAAGAACCATTACGAGTGCTGATAAAATACTGCAGAACCAACACAATTCTAATAGGACCCAACCCATAACCTCACCCCACTACCACCCCACCATACTCCTCCATCACCCAACCATACTCCTCCATCACCTCACCAACATACTCCACCACTCCACCATCACCCCACCATACTCCTCCACCACCCCACCACCACCCCACCATACTCCACCACCTCACCATTCTCCACCATCCCATCATTGTCCACCATACTCCTCCATCACCCCACCATACTCCTCCATCACCCCACCTCCACCCCACAATCACCCCACCTCCACCCCACAATCACCCCAGCCACATACTTTTATTAACAAATTAATAAGTTTAAGTTTTTAAATTATGTAAACTGTGCTATGCTGCGCGCACACACACACACGCACACACACGCCTGGCTTCCGCCCTCTCTGCTGTGTTCTAGTGTGCACGGACTGGGAACAGGACCACGGCTCCCTCCGAGATGCATCTGTTCCCGTTCACGACGTTGGGCTCGGTTCTGGAGCGTTCTGTCAGCGCTTCTCCTCGGGTCTCTGAGCAGGGCCCAGCGCCCCCCTAGTGGTGTCGGTACCGATACCCTGAGCAGAAGGGCCTTTTATTACGGGGAGTGATGATGCTTCAGCACCACGTGGCTTCCGCACTGCTGCTGTAATACAAACCTGTAGTCTGTGCATCACTGACAACTCTGTGGACGTCTAGCAGCTTCACATGCGCTTTAGCGAAGGCACAGGACAACAGATCCACGTAGCAGCCCAACAATATCACTGTGTGAATCTCTCCTCATCCCTGCAGTACTGCACGCGGTGGATGATCTCTGCGCTGCATTAACCGCGCAGGCTTGTTGTGGAAGTGCTGTCCAGCAATGTTTGCTTAGCATTTGTTGTTTATTGTCCGGACAGTCCTGGCGGCTTCACGTCTGCCAGTTCCTCTGTGGGCACTGCTGTGTAGTTCTGCCGTGTAACCCTTCCCATAATGCCATGGGGCGGAGGCCAGGCCTCATCCACAAGCAGGGAATGATGAGAGGAGTGATTTTTCTGATGTGAAGGTTCAGATCTGGCCGACTGAAACCAGCGCGTGCGCGTGTGTTCACACATTCGCTGGCGCGCACACACGTTCTGTCTTAATGATGAACAAAGTCAAATGTAGCTTTGCGCACGTAACTTTGCACTCGTCTAGCAGTTCATTATCACATATGCAAATCAACACTTGCAAGAGCAAATAGCGAGGCTGGAAAACATCTCAACCCAGAGCTCCTCGTCTCTCCTGACAACCACGGACTTGTCTTCCTCAAATCTGCCTCACCACCAAACAACACAGAACAAAGGGACTCAGATCACACACACACATTTTATATATATATATATATATATATATATATATATATATATATAGAGAGAGAGAGAGAGAGAGAGAGATGTAGAGAGAGAGAGAGAGAGAGAGAGAGCAGCCTCCGCCTGTTCAATCTGCGGCTCCTCCAAGACCCAGCCAATCAAATACACAGCTCTGTTTGGTGACCAATCAGCAGTTAGGCTGATACAACGAGAGCAAAGAAGAACATCTGTATTAGTCTGTTGCAATTACACTGGTCATTAATCTACGTCAGAGGAAGGCGGGGTGGTGTTGGAGAAACAGAGGCGGAGGTTCCAAATCAAAAGCATGTGTCTTTAAAGCCCTAATCAATCGTGATTTTCTGACTCTCTTCACTGACTCTGGCATCAAGTCGAAACTGATAATGATGATCAGCAAAAGTCCTCAGAGAATGAAATGAATTAAGACATTAAATATTTGTCAGTCGTTAATTGCCACGGACGTTGGAGCTGTTCTTCTGCACGTCTCTCTCTGCTGTAGTGATCCTGTGAGTGACCTTCTACTCAGCACATCTGCTCATTATGTTTGAATCCACCGAGTTCGAGCTCACGACAGATTGAGATAAATCACGGTTTGTTCAGCACGAGGCCGACGCGGCGCAGGAGAACGCGAGATGGCAGGGATTTGCGGGGCTTCGTGGTTCTGTGTTATGATGCCTGGTGCATGATGGGTAACACCTGGGCAATTGCTTTAAAAAAACAAATCACTGCAACACAAGCTGGACATCTCTGGGAAGAAACCCAAGCCCACGACAGGACCGCTGGGAAGGAGAGCAAGACGCTTCATGACTTCATGACCAGAGATGCTCAAGTGCGGGACTCTTTGGCTTCAATGCTAAAACAGCTATTAGCCCACCAAGTGAAGGTCCCTATTAATAAGTTCACCCGCTTGATCTGCCATTTCATAACGGCTTGCAGATTCTTTGTGAGAAATCTGTTTTAACAAAATGAAGCTAAACGAGACGGACCCCGCCGCCAGGAGGACACACCCTGAGGAGGACAGTAGAGAGCCGGCAAACCATCGCTCACCGCACACCCCGACACACAGCTAAAGCATGTGGCCGACACAGAGAGACGTGTGCCACCGGAGCAGGACCTGAGGGCGTTTGGCTTTGCACGAGATGAAGAGATCGTTGGGTGAAGCACTGGGAGGAAGAGGAAGCGTCGCTGGTCCCTGGTAATGATGGCCGAGTTACAGAAGAGCACAGGAGCTCCGACTTCATCCTGAGCAAATGAAGAGATGAGAGAGAAAAGGAGAAAGCAGGAAGTCGGGGCTCTGAGGCACGTTACGAGGAGAGGGGGTCACGTTGAGTGCAAACGACCACCAGGAGGGCAGAGGGCCAAACCTGGAGCACCACAGGGTCCCACGGCACCAAGGCTCAAGCAGACGAAACTCCGAAACTGACTGAAAACTGACCGATGAATCAGGCCAAAGCTGTTTGAAAGCAAAAGGACTGGAGTAGGAAGACGAGTTGCTGCACCGTGGGGCTTTAAATCACCCCTGAAACGGGTGAAGGAAGTTGCTGTTCATCCAGCAGGGGGCAGAGTGGATGAGCCAGGCCATTTGTCACAGCATCAGCCGTCTTGAGGAAAAAGCAGAGAACTTGGCAGGGGAGAGACTGGCGCTGAAGAGAGTTCATCTTCGGACTCGGTCGAGGAGACAGCCAGTTACGTCAACAGCACGTCGCTGGCTCCCGGGGAACGGCCTGAGCTCCGGAGCAGACGTATATTCGTCCTGCCATGAGCCAGCTCACCGTGGAAGAAAGAGAACCAGATAAATGGTGCAGTGAGCTCACCTCCTCAGAAAACAGGGCACAGAACCTGGCGTGAGCGCTCCTGCTTGGAGATGATTTATCGCCTGCATCCGCTAATCGATGTTGGGGTCAAAGTGACGATGGTTGGTGCAACTCAGGCACAACGGGTGGCAAAAGGAGAAGGGGCTGCACTAGGAGATGGGGAGCTCCAAAAAACTGGTTTCTGGATTGTAAATCTGCCTAGAACGGATTGAAGAAAAGCAGCTGGATTATAGCCAGCCATGATGATGTAGATGATTACACTGATATATTTTAAAGCCACAGGGTTGGAATTTGAGGGCGTTGACAATCGCTGAGGAGAACTTAGAAGACAGACTTACAAAGAACAACCCCCCCCCCAATGTTAGTTCAAGGCCTGACAACAGAAATCGCAAAAAGGATGAGTGGGTGAAAGGATGAGTGGGTGAAAGGATGAGTGGGGACGATACCGCATCAACTCCAGCGGTTGGTTGATTGGTGCACATGGAGACCAAGCTAGGAGGAGGCCCAGCAGCAGAGATCCAGACAAGCAGAGATCCCACCTGGCAGAGATCCCACCTGGCAGAGATCCAGACAAGCCGAGATCCAGACAAGCCGAGATCCAGACAAGCCGAGATCCAGACAAGCCGAGATCCAGCCTGGAAGCTCACCAGTGAGAATGCCCAGAGGGCCGTGCTACCAACTCAGAAAGACATGCCATTGGCCTAAAAGCCACCACGTAAAGAAATAAAGTGCTCACATCAAGGAGGGTGTCCAAATAAGAGAGGAACTCATGAAACGGTTCAATGTCCCAGGAGGAAAGATACTGCTCCTGGGAGCTGAGGAGAAGGAAGAGCAAAGCACTTCAGGATGGATTTTAGGCTAGAATCAAACACTTGATTAGGTCTTACACACCCAAGCAGAGTTGACCTGCACTGGGTTTGAATTAGCTGAATTCTGTCAACTGAACTCAGACCACACTAATGTAAATTTGCTAAACCGATACAGATTCGGTCAACCTATATAAAGTGCTCAACTTCCAAACGCATACACAGCTGCTAGTGGGACAATTGCAGAAAAGCAAGTTTTACTGCGATCTTAAACTGTCTCCACAGGATGGACTACATACCACTGCAAGAATGTCTTTTCTGAAGTACCTGAGGCCTTGGTTAGCCAGCAGCAGTCTTGTGTCACACTTACCTCACAAACTAAAGCTACCTATGCCATGTCTCTCAGCAGACATGAAGCTGCTTGTGAAGAACCCTAACAGAACCGCCTCGCTCCGTGAGAGCGGGTGAGGAGGCACTCAGACATGTGATCTCAGCCGGGCCCAGACGGCTCAGGTCCTGTAAGAGGCAGATGTGCGCTGGCCATTACAAACAGGCACGTTTTTATTTGGGACGCCGCTGAGCGCGTGTTAGCAACCTCCTCGTCATGAAGTCACCAAGAACACCGAAGGAAGCTTCTGCAAAGCGCTACTGACGCATGCTTGCGAGATGTGCACGTTTAATATGACTTACATACGGTTGACACCTTAACAATGCTTTACAGAACATGGAGCCAAAGGTGTCACTTAAAGTGGGTGTGAGATAATTATTTACATTCCAAGTACCTGAGTGGATGTTTAGTGTGGGGTAATTAATTGATGTAACTTGATCATGTTGTGTCTGCCATGGCATGTCTGCTTAGAGCACATTTCCATCAGCAGCCCACTCCTGTGCTAAGGGGATTGGTCCACTGATTCTAGCGCGTTTCCCCCTTGATAAGAGCTCCATCTGCAATCCTGGACTACATCAGCCACCTTCTGTCCACAGCTTTATGAAAGCAGCTGATTAACAGATTTCTTCACTTCTTCAGCGTTTAATTAATTTGCTTTAATTTGTAGATGAACCAGTAGATGAACGGAAGCTGCCAGTAGAGGAACTGGTCAAGGTCACCATAACTCCACTTTATCCCAGTGTCGAGGTGACGGCTGGATATGACCCTCCTGTCCTGAACTGCTGTGGACCGGGTCTTCTGACCTTTGACCTTTCGCTAGCACTGCAACTGCCTAATGATAAAGGCCTCCTCCCACACATCAGATCCCTACCTGTATAATGGTTTAGATGAAGCCACTCCTAAATGTTTCTTTGGAGCACTGAGTCCAATTTATGGATCATCACTCGCTTTGGACTGAATAACACAGGGTTGTCCATGTCTCTGAAAGGGCTGGCAATAGCAAACAGGGGTGTCTTGGTTCAGATCATCTCTGATGAGTGCAGTCAGGGGGACCACATTAAGAACTTGTTACTGGTGGAGAGGGATGGTGTGTGTACTGGACATTTCCAAGCCGATAGCCACCCTCGATAAGGACTGATCGCCTGAGCGTCTATTTGGACGCGACTGCTGTCAGGGTTTCTCTTACAATCCAGATTCTACATAGTTCTCTTTCTTTTTTTTTACATGCGTGTTTCTCTGACGAGTCCATTTCAAAACGCCGCTGCCTTGACGATCACACCCTGCCACGGCGTCTTCCCCACTCCAATCGTTCTGTTGAATAATTTCACCCATTGCTCATGGCCTTTATACTTGTGCTATGAAGTCACCCCCAACACAGCCATTAGGGCTTCAGGATGAGGAAGGATTGGTACTTTCTGCATTATATATATCCCATTCTATCTGGAATTAATCAGGTTGACGCCACGGGTTGCGCTGGGGAAAGATGGAAGGTGTGAAAATGACTGAGACACGTAGCTCTCTTCATTTCTGCCTCTGCTGTAGTGATCCAGCGAGGGACCTTCTACTCAGCACATCTGCTCATGTTTGAATCCACCGAGTCGAGCTCACGATAGACAGATAAATCACAAGTCGTTCAGCACGAGGCGGACCAGTCGCAGGGGAACGCGAGGTGGTAGGGAATTGTGGGGTTTCACGGTGCGACATTATGATGGCTGAGATGTGAGAGGAAACAGCTGGGTGACGATGTGAGATCAATATGCAGCAAATTTAAGACACAGGAGTCTTCAGGCAGGTGACGGGAAGAACACGTACGAGCTTCACAGAAACTTAATGACCTGCTAATCGGTCAAAAATGTACATATTTACATTCCCTTAGACCCAACAAGAGTTAAGGGTGGGGATATTTCCACAGCTGTACACCTTGGTGCTTAAATGGTTAAAATATATTAGATTAAAATATATAACGCGAAATCTAATTCAGCCAGATTCACACTCACTACAAGTTAAACTTAGAAGCTCATTAATCAGACAGTTTTGGGTGAGAATGTGCTGGTGACATGTGAGAAAAGTAATGGTACCTATACACCGTCTCTCAGTTTACACCCCGAAACAGCCTTAACTGGATGTGCTTTCGTAAACGATGCCTGCTGAGTCAATATGGGACTCGTAGAACCTGATCACGTGTGGAAAATGACCGACAGCCCTGTGCTCCAATGTCCACACAGGAGCCTGAACTGTTCGTTTGCAATGGCTCGAGTCACTAGTGTTCCAAACACCTGCAGCGAAGCCCAACAGGAGCCCATTCAGGCCACGCCTCCAACTAGGCCACGCCTCCAACTAGGCCACACCCCTAGCCAGGCCATAGGCTGTGCCACCCTTTCTTTCTGGGAGCCATCTGACTGGGAGAGTGAAGGTGCTGGAGCTGTGAACACCGAGAGGGTAGGTGGTAGGGTAGGTGAGAGGGTAGGTGGGAGGTGGAGGTGGGAGGTGGAGGTGAGAGGGGAGGTGGGAGGGGAGGTGGGAGGGGAGGTGGGAGGTGGAGGTGAGAGGGGAGGTGGGAGGGGAGGTGGGAGGGGAGGTGGGAGGGGTAGGTGGTAGGGTAGGTGAGAGGGTAGGTGGGAGGGGAGGTGGGAGGTGGAGGTGGGAGGGGAGGTGGGAGGGGAGGTGGGAGGGGAGGTGAGAGGGGAGGTGAGAGGGGAGGTTGTGCTTTTAACAGCTCAAAACGGAGTCGCAAGCAGCGCGGGAGGACATGTCCTGCGGAGAGAGCGTGAGGGTGGGGGCAGGAGAGGGGAGGAGGAAGAGGAAGGCCCAGGGAGGGGAGGTAGGAGGGGAGGTAGGAGGGGGCAAGGCAGGGGCAGCACCGCGTTTAACTCAATCAAGCAAAGACAAGCCTGCTGTGGTGCAGGTTAATAGAGGGACAGGCTATTAAGGAAGGGGGGGGGGGGGCAGTGGGGGGGCAGCATGAGCCGAGGGAAGCAAACCAGAGGAAAGTAAGAGAAGAAAGTGAGACAAATGAAGGGGAGAGAGAAACAGAGAGAGACAGACGTATATCGGTTCACCTGAGCGCGGAGACGATCCGTTCCACCGCATCTCTCACTACGCTACGTGGCGACAGGTCGCGCGTGCCCACGGCAACCACGAGCAGCTGCTCAATCTGCCCCAGCGGCTGCCCGTCCAGCACCATGGTGACGGCCAGCTGGTGCACCTTGACCTTCTCTGACCTAGAGAGGTCGTAGGCCCTGCCATACCCCCGCAGGCGCTCCTAGAAGACGCAGGGAGACAGGAGGACAGGGTCAGTTGGAGACAACGGGAAGCGTGCATGTCCCAACGGTCACAGTGGACGCTAGCCTCTGTTTGATGTTTAAATGTCACAAACGCTAATCTTGCCAACAATAAATGAAGGCATGAATCTACCGCTGGCCATATTTGCAAAAATGAAAGACAAAAAAGCCCAAAACAAAACAAGACACACCAGTCAAACGTGTGCAGTACCGGCCTCTGAATTACACACACACACACCAGTCAAACGTGTGCAGTACCGGCCTCTGAATTACACACACACACACACCAGTCAAACGTGTGCAGTACCGGCCTCTGAATTACACACACACACACACACCAGTCAAACGTGTGCAGTACCGGCCTCTGAATTACACACACACACACACACACCAGTCAAACGTGTGCAGTACCGGCCTCTGAATTACACACACACACACACCAGTCAAACGTGTGCAGTACCGGCCTCTGAATTACACACACACACACACCAGTCAAACGTGTGCAGTACCGGCCTCTGAATTACACACACACACACACACCAGTCAAACGTGTGCAGTACCGGCCTCTGAATTACACACACACACACACACAGTCAAACGTGTGCAGTACCGGCCTCTGAATTACACACACACACACACACACCAGTCAAACGTGTGCAGTACCGGCCTCTGAATTACACACACACACACACACCAGTCAAACGTGTCAACCGCCTCTGAATTACACACACACACACACACACAGTACCGGCCTCTGAATTACACACACACACACACCAGTCAAACGTGTGCAGTACCGGCCTCTGAATTACACACACACACACACACACACACACACACCTCTGAATTACACACACACACACACAGTCAAACGTCAGTACCGCCTCTGAATTACACACACACACACACACACACCACAGTCAAAACGTGTGCAGTACCCGCCTCAAACACACACACACACACCAGTCAAACCAGTGCAGTACCGGCCTCTGAATTACACACACACACACACAGTCAAACGTGTGCAGTACCGGCCTCTGAATTACACACACACACACACACACACACACACAAGTACACACACACACACACACACACACACACACACACACACACACACACACACACACACACACACACACACACACACCAAACGTGTGCAGTACCGGCCTCTGCCAGCAGGTACTAATGAATTATTATAGTGCTGTAAATGTAAAAAGACATCAAGTCCATGTGTGAATTCACACCCACACACACACCCTGTCCGCCCACAGCACACACACACACACACACACACACCCTGTCCGCCCACAGCACACACACACACACACACACACACACACACCCTGTCCGCCCACAGCACACACACACACACACACACACCCTGTCCACCCACAGCACACACACACACACACACACACACACACACACCCTGTCCGCCCACAGCACACACACACACACACACACACACACTGTCCACCCACAGCACACACACACACACACACACACACACACACACACACACACACACACACACACACACACACACACACACACACACACACACACACACACACACACACACACACACACACACACACACACACCCACACACACACACACACACACACACACACACACACACACACACACACACACACACACACACACACACACACACACACACACACACACACACACACACACACACACACACACACACACACACACACACACACACACACACACACACACACTATAAGCAAAGCTTCAGCAGTGAGTCATTTTGTGGGTTTCTCTGCCAGCCTCCCTGACCTGCAGCCAACATGAAGGTGAGTGTGGCATGTTTGTAAAGGCCTGAGGCATCAGTAGCCCTGACTCCGTCCAGCTACACCCCTCGCTCCTCCACCCACAGCCACTCAAACCCAATCACATCTGTGCCTCTCAAGGGGTATGCGGGGTGGGGGGTGGTGGGGGGTGGATGGAGTAGGCGGACTTGTACCTCTCGGCTGGTGCTCAGAGACATGGGGAACGCCTGGCTGAGAGTCTCTAGATGGTCGAGGGTCAGCTGCAGGTGGGAGAGGGCGTGGCTAAAGCTGAAGGAGGAGCTTTCCGGCTTGGCTCCCTCGTCTCCGCCCCTTTTCCTGCTTTTCTCATTGATGCTCTTCACTGCCTTCAGAGCACGCCTGCCGAGTTCCGTCCTGACCTCCACGCTCAGCTGCATCACATACACACACACACACACACACAGCCCAAAGGAATACATTAACCGATCAGCTCTCTGTCATGCCCAGCTAGAGATTTGGTGGCCTGTTCACACACGTTGGCGCCCGACGTGTCCATTTGCATGCGTGAGGAAGGCTGGTCTGTGAAAGAGCACTTCTTTGATGTAAAAGAGTGCTGGGAGATGCATGCTGGGATATGGAGTTTAATAGGCTCCCGCTGGGACAGATCAATGAGAGAAGGGAAAAAAAGAAGGAGAGGAGGGGGTATTTTGCCGAGAGAGAGAGAGAGAGAGAAAGAGAGATTGCTGGGGGAGTGAAAGAGACAGAGAAAGAAAGTGAGTGAACGAGAGGAACAGTGACAGAAGAGAAGTGAAAGAAGAGAAAAAGGACAGAGTACCAAACAGAATAGCCCCCCCCACCACCAACAACGTCTGGCCTCAACAACTCACATGATTCGCTGCTTCCGGGGAGAAGGTGATGGCGTCCACAAAGCTGACCACATCCGCAGGAGATAGCCTGTCAAAGTACTTGGCACAGACGTCGTAGGCGTTGAGGAAGTCCGACTCCGTCTGGGGGGAGCGTTTAAGGATGTGGGCGTCGCCCTCCCAGAACAGTTTCCGCAGCCATGCGGCATGGACGGCGCTCGCCGTGAGAGTCCCGCCCCCCTTCAGCGGGATACGCGCAGCCAGTTTGGAGATAGACAGGACGTTCTGGCTGGTCAGGACCGGTTCCAGGACCTTCAGCGGGTCCGAGTCCTCATCCGTCAGTCTTTTATAGTCCAGACCTGTCGAGACACGACACAGACGGACTTTATTTCAGCAGACTAAACACAGAGCCACACCAAAAGCCAGACACTGTGGGTTCTTGAATTGATGCATGTCACAAAAATTCTAAAACCATCAACCAATGAGGTTCTACTGCTAAACTCACTTCCATGATTGATGTATGTCTAGGCGGAACAGACTTTGTAAACATTCAGAAATTTAGACTAAAATCTCTTGACTGTTGCGTGGTCTCATTGTGTATGTGTGTGTGTGTGTGTGTGTGTGTGTGTACGCATGTGCTGATGGGCTTGGCAGTGCTCCAGGACATAACAGAAAGACACCCAACACTGATACTCACACATGCATGATACACACCCCTCATCTGGGATTTAAATATTTAAGCACAAACTTCAAAGAATAAAACTCCCAGCACTCTCAGCACACACACCGTATCTTTCTCGCTCTCAGACAAACAAGTAAATGTGCGCGCACACACACACACACACACACACACACACACACACACACACACTAAGTAGAGCATAGGAATATACAGCCCCATCCCCGAGGATGATGCGACACATCCTGATGCACTGATCAATTATCCAATACATTAAACCACATCAAACCGCCACTAATGCCATGATTCACCCCTATTATGATTCTGCACGATGTCATGCAGAAATACGCTGCCGGGTCATCTGAGCGGGTCTGGCCCGATTGGGTCTTATTTCTTCAGCTCTCCTTAAGCATAACTGGTTTAGACTCGAGGTGCTCAGCAGACGTCTCACGCGATTTCCCCACTTTCACCAGACAAGCCGTCTGTGTGCTTCAGGAGAGTACCGACATCAGACAAGCCGTCTGTGTGCTTCAGGAGAGTACCGACATCAGACAAGCCGTCTGTGTGCTTCAGGAGAGTACCGGCATCAGACAAGCCGTCTGTGTGCTTCAGGAGAGTACCGACATCAGACAAGCCGTCTGTGTGCTTCAGGAGAGTACCGACATCAGACAAGCCGTCTGTGGGCTTCAGGAGAGTACCGACATCAGACAAGCCGTCTGTGTGCTTCAGGAGAGTACCGACATCAGACAAGCCGTGTGTGTGCTTCAGGAGAGTACCGACATCAGACAAGCCGTGTGTGTGCTTCAGGAGAGTACCGACATCAGACAAGCCGTCTGTGTGCTTCAGGAGAGTACCGACATCAGACAAGCCGTCTGTGGGCTTCAGGAGAGTACCGACATCAGACAAGCCGTCTGTGGGCTTCAGAGTGGCACGCAGTAAAAACGCACATGCAATGTGCACAAATGTCTTTCTCGCAAAACCCAAAGCCAACGGTACCGGCAGTAACGCCACGTGACCCTCCAGCTCACACCAGAACTGGCCAATGAGGGCGGCAGAGAGGAGGCAGCACACTAGAGAAGGGCTTCATCTGAACGTGAAATTGCTGCTCACGTTTCTAAATAATAAAGGCACAGGGCCGCACTAATAATTATACGGCACAATAAATCAGATTTTACTGATGCGGAGATGAAGAAACGATGCATATCATGATCACCCCAAACGCTGAACTCACGCTGGTGCACTGGTGCGAATCACTGAAGTTCACCATCCGTAGTACAGTGCACACACAAAAAAGATGTGTGATTCGTGTGTGTGCGCATATATATATGCATGTGGAAATCTATCTATACCTCTCTCTCTCTCTCTCTATATATATATATATATATATATATATATATATATATATATATACACACACACACAAACACAGTGTGTTGCATATCTAGGGTGTAAGGGTGAATACAGAGCTGTGGTAAGGGATGGTGTATCTAGGACTGTGACAGAGTGTGTGTGTGTGTTTGAGATAGTGTCTGCTTTAAGTGAGTGTTGGCGCTAAAGCATGTGAGTGTGTGTGTGCGCGCCTGAGATAGGGTCTGCTTTAAATGAAATTTTTAAAGCTAAAGTGTGTGTGTGTGTGTCTGCGATAGTGTCTGCTTTAAGTGAGAGAGTTAGAAGATTTGGCATTAGGAAAGACTGAAGAAGGCATAAAAACCTTCCTGATATCTCTACTTCCTCACCCCACAGGACACACACACACACACACAAAGTAAAACTCATTAAAGCTTCATTCTGTCAGAAGAGAAGCAGCACTGAGCTTTGAGACTTCACCAGTTTAGCTGTTACTACAAGGCCCACACATCCAGGCCCACCACAGCTGAGGAGGTGGAGGAGGTGCAGGAGGTGGAGGAGTGTCTTCACCACAGCGTCTTCCACACCTGCCGGCCCAAGGAACCACGTCTCCTGCCCAGCCGTACACACGCCATCAATTCACTCCAGTCCCACCTTGGAATTCTCCCCAAAGTGAAAGTCCTTGTGTCAGTCGGAAAGGGAAGAGTGATGGGGCGAAGCGTGAAGAGCGGTCCTCTCAGACGCAGCTAGCGCTCCCCGCGCAGCTCGCTGGGCCAGACAGAAAGCTAATTTGTTTTTGCCGCGTCAGGGAAGCACGCTATTAAACCGCACCGCCCTGCCACGACTCCGGGTGAGGCGCGTTAAATTAGCTCCCAATGCCGAACCCCCATTCAGCCAGGACGGGGATGCAGTGTGGATCAGCGGTTAAACGGCGAGCATTAGCTGGAGCTCTCCGACAGAACAGTTTATCAGGCATGTTTCAGAGCCTTTGAATTCTGTAAGGGTTTCCATTCAGCAAGGGTTGATTCAATTACTGTACCACATGGTAATACAGGTTATAAACCAGAGAGAGAGAGAGACAGAGAGAGACAGACAGGCTGAGAGAGAGAGACAGAGAGAGAGAGAGACAGAGACAGAAATACTTCCCCTAACAATGATAACATTGCGAGTGATAAACGAAGCTGGTGGGAACCAATTAACTGGGATCATTTGCATAACATTAACTGTCCCCTAATAGATTCCATCTATCTCAGGCAACAAGAGCATTTTGGGGACGATGTTCCTTTAAGAACTCTTCTACCTGCCCGAGGCCAACACTACCTGCTGCCCCGTGTAGTATGGGGGGTGGGGTAGGGGTGTTAATCACTTAGAGAGAGCGCCTCTCCACCTGGTGCAGCTAGTGAACGATTACCCACATACTGCTCCGCGTAGCTGTAACGGTTGCTTTAGCCGCAAACAGTCGGCTTTTAATTAAAACACAGCCATACGGTCCCGCCCCCTGCAGCCCCGCCCCCCCTGCAGCCCCGCCCCCTGTGGTCTCAGCACCCCCACCCATCACTCCGCAGCCCCGCCCCCCTGCGGTTACCCCCACACCTCCCAGGCCCATTAACGCCAAGGAGAAGAATGCAGCTAATTAGCTGGGCCGCTGACCCTCTCCACAACGCCGCCGTATCGCTTTCCTTTCCCGCGCATCCTTTTGTTTAACGTGTCGTGGAACAACCACCGCCGTGCATGGCCAGCCTCCACCGAGCCTCTTTCGCCGGCGTTTTTTTTTTTTATTCACGTCTTCCTCATGTAGATACGTCGCAGCCGAACAGACGCGTCTCGTTACGCAAAGAGCTCGCCGTTGCGGCTAAGAGTAACGGGTTTGAACCTCCACCTGGCCAACCGATGTGCGTCCAGAACACGCCATTGCTTCCACAGCAAAGGGGACCGAGAGGCACCGAGTAATGGAGCGGTGTTGAGCAGGAGAGGGCCGCGGGGCAGCGTGAGTGGACGTTAAGCCATCGCCCTCGCCGTCGCCATGGCGAGGACGTGCAGAAGCTCATCCCTACCAGCACCACAGAATGGAGCCGTAAAATAATCCAGAGAAAATTAGCTGTAAATCCAAAGATTTACAAGCATCCTGTTTTTCACCAGGCAGCAAATAAAACAGGATTTACAGTCCGACTGTTAGACTGTTAATACTCCCGAAGAATCTTGGATCCCGGAACTTACGCCCTGTGGAAGGTCATTTTCGTGCCATCTGCACCTCAGAAAGCATATGACAGGAACGTCAGATAAATTGACAATTAATGCTGTCAATTAACAAAATTGTGGGTTTTGCGGTTTATCCTTTGGCACTTCCTTTAAGCTCCGCCCACGGGTGGGCGTGTCACTCACCACTTGCCACAGCCTTCAGCTTCTTCAGCAGTCTGACATGCGTGTTGGGTGTCATGATGTTGGCCGTCATGCCAACAGGTGCTGGAGACTCTTCACCCAAGCAACCGTCCAGCAGCGTGTAGTAGTACAGGAGGCGTGGCATGTCGTCACCAGCAACGCTTGGATACACATACTTGGTCATGTGGGCGGAGAAAGGTCCAGGCTCCGCCTTCAGCACATGGAGCAGTCCCAAGGTCTCACAACGACTCTCCAACTCCTTGGTGGAGAGGCTGGGATGGAGAGAGAGAGAGAGAGAGGTTGAAGATGGAGGGAAGGAGTAAAAAGAGAGAGAGAGAGGAAAACAAACAAAAAAAAACAAATGTTGCTGGTGAAGTAATGCTTAGGCCCAATAGTTAACTGATCTCATATAATTAGTGCAATTTGAAAACAATACAGTTATCAGACTGCAATGTAAATGGTCCATTATTTACATGTTCAGTTTTAGCCCAAGATTATTCAGACTGTATTGTGCTACTACAACTGAAATCGCCGTGATGTTAATAGCTGCAATAGTTCTATAATAGTGATGTTTAAATGACCAGCAGTAGGAACTACACCCACGGAAGTTGTGTGTACTATTACGTTTGCTATTCTGCGTACCAGATGATTGACTCGGTGGATAATAAATTCATACATGAGCTGATAGAACTTTAACATAAACAAAGCTGGACAATTTGACCAAAAATATCTAATTATGACTTTTCAGTCTGATAAGATTTATCACTGATGGATTCAAAGATGGTGTATTGCTTCTTCCCTGTGCCATGAAGGCCACTGTGTAGATGTCAGCTCCACTATAGTTCTACAAGGCATGAATAGTCACCAGTTCCCACCACACCACCTCCACCTTAAAATTCCACTTGGACTTGTGTAGCGCGAAGCTTCCAGTCATAGTTGGCCAGCCTTCCCGCCAGTTCTGAGGGCGTGTTGTGTTACTGGGGTGCAGCCCGACTCCTGCTCCCCTCGGGCGGCGTCTTCGTAAGCAAAGCCCCGCCCCTCCAGCACAGCCCCGCCCCTCCTGCCCCCTTAATTAAATGTTTTTTTCAGTGAAGAACAGCAGCAGCGGGTGTCGCAGTGCTGACACAGCCGGGCCCAGTCTGATGCATGGAAATGCTCTAGAAGTCGAGTTATCAATAAATTACAACGTGCACCTTTAAAGGCTGCCAAGCCCAGATCTGTGGCAAATGCTCTGGCGCTCGCACGTGTGCGTTTTAGTGTGTGTGTGTGTGTGTGTGTGTGTGAGAGAGAGAGAGAGAGCTCTGCAGAATGCAGAACTAAAAGCGTGAGCCCAGAAACCCTTCAAATCGACGTCCTCTGCAACGTGATCTAACGAAAGCGGGCGGGCGGACGTGACGCACGTTACCGCAGTTAAACAAGGCGGCGTGCGGTGGCCGTGGTGGTGAGTGCGGTGGCCGTGGTGGTGAGTGCGGTGGCCGTGGTGGTGAGGCAGCTGCTTGGGCCATTAACAGAAGCTGGAAGCCCTTCCGCTGTCTGGAGGGCGCAGACTCTGTGGGTCCTGCTCATGTTTAATGGATGGTACTGCGCTGAGCTAACCGGCCTTAGGGGAGAGCGAAGAGGAGGTGGCCATCATGGAGGAGAGGGGAGAGGGGAGAGAGGGGGGGGGGAGAGGAGAGAGTCCTCACACACAGCAGCGGGAGAGAGAGAGAGAGAGAACAAAGGAATCGACAGGAAAGAGGGCAAAGGACATGGACGTGACCGACGATCATGAAACACTACGGACGTAACACCTCTAGTTCTTACAAAAGTAGAGCTTCTTTTCATTTGAGTTTCTCTTCTTGAGTCTTGGTTTCATCTGAAATTAATTAAACCAATTACCAGCTTTCACTTGATCTGAATACCAATTACCAGTTTACATTTGATCTGAATACCAATTACCAGTTTAAATTTGTGGCCTTATGTCACACCCCCTAGCCAAAGCCCCACCCCTGAGATGGACAAGCACTCCAAAAAGACTGGATCACAAAAGTAGAAAAAACAAAAAAAACAAAACCAAATTCAGCCATTACACATCTAGTGATTATCTGAAATTACAGATTATCTGAGAGCGAACATCTACGCTTACAGATTATCTGAGAGCAAACATCTACGCTTACAGATTATCTGAGAGCAAACATCTACGCTTACAGATTATCTGAGAGCAAACATCTACGCTTACAGATTATCTGAGAGCAAACATCTACGCTTACAGATTAGCTGAGAGTGAAGATCTACGCTTGAACTGCTGCTGAACTCTACAGCCTGGTCTGGAGGGCTTGCCATGCACATCCTTTAATCCCGAGTGCAGGCGGACGAAGAGAAAAGCGCACATGCATGCAAATGAGGATGGGGCGGATCATCCGTTACCAATCGGTTTCATGTGCTCAATGTGGTCTTTACAACAGACGGAGCAAGTCAGGCCAGCGTTGGTGCAGAGGAAGGACAAACGGATTAAATGGGGGGGGGGGGTGGTGTGGTGTGGAGGGGGGGTGGACAAAGACACGTCAATAAAAGCCCCAGAAAGCCACATCAAAGGTCAAAGGTTGATTAGGTTGAACAACTGTTTAGCAGGAAATGTACCATTCTCATCACATAATGTGTGTGTGTGTGTGTGTGTGTGTGTGTGTGTGCACACGAGTTTTCCCTCAGCCGCCATTAAATTGATCACGCCACGACCACTCTAGATTACAGAGCTGAACTTTCCAATAGAATGCGAGTCTAACGGATTTAAAAGAGTGATTAACTATAAATCCATGGGCCATATTGATCGGAGCAGGTATATTTATATGTAGGAGCTCAGGGTTCTGCTTACCCTCTCGCCTCCTACATGCAATAAAATGGTTCCGGTCCAATGAAGCCATCACTTATCCAAGCTGTAAATCCTACGTTTGAGTTTCCAGAACAAAGTCATTGTCAAACAAGTGTCCAGCAGCGCAGCGCGGCCCGGGAGCGCCAGGATCACCAGGGGCGCCAGTAGCACCAGTAGCCTGACTCGCTCCTCTTACATCTGGCCTTCCTCTCGGAGGGAACTTGGCTATTGATGTCAGGGAGCAGACTGATTTGCTCATTTGAAGAGTCGGCAGTGAAGGGGTCGATTATGTTTATGTTCAGTGCTCAAGTCACTTCAGCAATTCAGTTAGGGCAGGTTAGCTGGCAAGGCAGAGAATGGTAGGGAGCTCCATTACATCAGTGCTGATTCCTAGAGAGCTCCATTACATCAGTGTTGTTTCCTAGACAGATCTGTTACATCAGTGCTTATTCCCAGAGAGCTCTTTTAAATCCAGCACTGACTCCGTTACATCAGTGTTGATTCCTAGAGAGCTCCATTACACCAGTGTTGATTCCTAGAGAGCTCCATTACACCACATTCCTAGAGAGCTCCATTATACCAGTGTTGATTCCTAGAGAGCTCCATTATACCAGTGTTGATTCCTAGAGAGCTCCATTATACCAGTGTTGATTCCTAGAGAGCTCCATTATACCAGTGTTGATTCCTAGAGAGCTCCAGTATACCAGTGTTGATTCCTAGAGAGCTCCAGTATACCAGTGTTGATTCCTAGAGAGCTCCAGTATACCAGTGTTGATTCCTAGAGAACTCCATTATACCAGTGTTGATTCCTAGAGAGCTCCATTATACCAGTGTTGATTCCTAGAGAGCTCCATTATACCAGTGTTGATTCCTAGAGAGCTGTTGCATCAGTGTTCCATTATACCAGTGTTGATTCCTAGAGAGCTCCATTATACCAGTGTTGATTCCTAGAGAGCTCCATTATACCAGTGTTGATTCCTAGAGAGCTCCATTATACCAGTGTTGATTCTTGGAGAGCGCTATTACATCAGTGTTGATTCCTAGAGAGCTCCATTATACCAGTGTTGATTCCTAGAGAGCTCCATTACATCAGTGTTGATTCCTAGAGAGCTCCATTACATCAGTGTTGATTCCTAGAGAGCTCCATTACACCAGTGTTGATTCCTAGAGAGCTCCATTACATCAGTGTTGATTCCTAGAGAGCTCCATTATACCAGTGTTGATTCCTAGAGAGCTGTTGCATCAGTGTTGATTCCTAGAGAGGCTGTAACAGTACTGACTTCTAAACACCTAAAACTCAGCACAGAGCTGGAGCAAACCAACATGGCCAGCAATGGAGAGACTGCAGAGCCCCCAGCTCCATTAGTATTTTCTCTCTCTCTCTCTCTCTCGCTCTCTCTCTCACACACACATACACACACACTCTCACACACACACACACACACACACACACACAGACATAGTGGAATTGATTAGCTCTCTTTGGGTTGACACCGTGTGTTCATCATGACAGGGTTTGACATATTCACCTTCAAGTACACCTACCTATGCCTGCAGGGCTGTGTGTGTGTGTGAGAGAGAGGGAGAAAGTGTGTGTGTGAAAGAGAGAGGTAGAGAGGGAGAGAGGGAGGTAGAGAGGGAGGTGGAGAGAGAGAGAGAGGGAGGTGGAGAGAGAGATGCATTTTTTACCCGCTGTCAGTGAAGAGGAACTCAAGGTGTGTCATATGCACCTCCCACAGAGGAATACTGTAGCGCTGGGCTAGAGACCGAGAAATCCCATACACACTCTCATCTAACGTCCTACACACACACACACACACACACACACACACACACACACACAGAATTCACATAAACAGTTAGAATT